>PITA01006062.1:44843-103968 GCA_004023965.1 Spilogale gracilis | reverse complement strand
AAAGAAAGAAAGAAAGAAAGAAAGAAAGAAAGAAAGAAAGAAAGAAAGAAAAGAAAAACAGAAAAGTTACACGTGGATTTTTGACTGCAAGAGGGTTGACACTCCCAACCCCGTGTTGCTCAAGGGTCAAATGTAGATTCCATTTGAACTTAAGGAGCTGTGTCTATCCACTTGATGTCATACCTTGCATATTTGCAGTGCTAGGCATGCTTAAGCCTATAATAAATAACTGTTGAAGAAAATGAAATAAGAAACTGTAGGTTCTCCATCTTTAATATGCATACAAATGCAGAGTTCTACAGCCCCTTCTCTAGGGTTTCTGATTCAGGATGCCTGGGGTTAAGCCTAGAAATCTCAGCACCCCAGTTCTGACGCAGGCCATTCCAAGAGCACAGTTTGTGGAACAAAGAACAGTTTCCCCTGTCACATGAGAATGACAGAATATAACACTGAAAGCAAAAGTTTGGGAGGGCACCTGGGTGGCTCAGGGGATTAAGCCTCTGCCTTCGGCTCAGGTCATAATCTCGGGGTCCTGGGATCGAGTCCCACATCAGGCTCTCTGTTCAGTGGGGAGCCTGCTTCCCCCTTTTTCTCTGCCTGCCTCCCTGACTATTTGTGATCTGTCAAATAAATAAATAAAATCTTAAAAAAAAAAGGAAAGGAAAGGAAAGTTTGGAAGCAAGAGAGAACACTAAGAGGGCTTGACTCTTCCCCTTGAGTATCCTGGCTGATGCTCCCAGGTTGCTGCTGTCCCTAAGGCCCCCCAGGCTGCGGAGGACCCTCGGAGGGAGCAGAGCACTGGTCTTCCTTAGAGAAGTGGAAGCTCTGAAAAATACTTACTATATACTGAAAGGGAAAAAAAATGAAAGAAAATACAAAATATATCAAATTCTTCATGCCTACAAGAACCTATTGTACCAACTGCTGATCAGAGAAACCCTTTTTTAATCCACAGCTTCTGTCTCCCCTCTGAGAAGCCAGTTACCTTTGACACTCTGAGGTACATATGGGACTGCTGGGCTAGACTCACAGTGAACCCTATTAGGAAAAACTGTTGACTATTTTTATAATGTTGGGGTAGGAAAAGTAGGGAAAGCCTTCCTCAATCAGATATAACATCCCAAACTGCTTTTCTCTCCTGCCTACCAGATCACCTCCACCTCCACTTACTCTGAGCCACCCAGATGCCATACAAGGGGCGTCTGGGTGGCTCAGAGGGTTAAGGCTCTGCCTTTGGCTCAGGTCATGATCTCAGGGTCCTGAGATGAAGTCCCACATCGGGCTCTCTGCTCCATGGGGAGCCTGCTTCCCCCTGTTTCTCTGCCTATTTGTGATCTCTCTGTCAAATAAATAAATAAAATCTTAAAAAAAAAAAAAAAAAAAAAAAAAAGAACTGCATACAAGGCTCTTCTCCAACTGGCCTCAATTTACTTTTCCAGAGTTCCTGAGTAAGGAAAACTACCACAATTGAGGGCCTTCCATGAGTCAGCCCCGTGGCGAGCCCTCTCCCAAACTTTGTTTCATTTGATGTAAGAGCATCCTGACTCTAACCCAAAGATCAGGCTCTTCTACCTCGACCCCATGCTGCTGCTCTGGCTTCCTCTTCCTCTTTGATTCAACCATCTTTGTCCCTAAACACATTACATTCTCCTGAAGCTCTCTGCCTAAGAAAGTTCTACCTACCGTCAAGCCTAGTGTCCCTTCCTTGGTGAGTCCTTTCCCAATTCATTCAGGTACAGCTGGAATATCCACCTGCTGTCCCCACAGCACCGTGTACACTTCCTTATAGGGCTGTTAACAATGGAATGGAACATCTGTGTCCCCCAGACTAGGAGCTTCTCAGGGCAAGGACCTCACCCCTTCCCTTCCCATTCCCAGAATTAGCACAGAGCTCTGTACTCTTCAGACACTCAATGTGAGGATCTGATCATACTCCAGGAAGCCTTCCTAAATTACTTGCCCCTCAGATTACTCTTGCCTCTCAGTTCTATGGCTGTCATAGCTAACATCAGATAATCTCAACCGGATTTGTATGCTGCCCATGGTCATTTGACGTGTTCTGGTCTCAGCCACACAGCTGGGACAATATTAACTGCTTCTGAGGAAACATACCACGCCCATCTATGTCCATCCCTATATGGTGTCCAACACAGTGCCGAGCACAAATACTGTAAACATACACCTGTTGTTGGACTGGGTAAGGTCCAGGAGGTGGGCTATCTAGGTATCTAGACACCTAGAATAACTTGAAAATTAGGTAAAGCTCCCTGAATCCCTCTTTCGCTGTCCCCCAGTGTTCTTTATTTTTTCTCCCTGTGCCCTGCTTGTCTCTACCCAGGGGAGCTGTGGGACAGTGACTATCTGGTCACTACTCCTCTTCCTGTAGGCAAGGCATACAGTGAGGCACCTTGTATACTGGAGAGGGCACTGGACCAACTGTTAGAAAACCAAGGTGCAAGTTTCCTGTCTCGATTATTTTACTCTGCCTTGAGTATTATAACATTAAGTATCTACAGTAGGCAAAACACTGTTCTAAGTATCCTGTATGTATAAAAACTCCCTAATACAACAACCGACCTATTCAGGTATTATCATCCCACTTCACAAATAAGGTAATGGGCCCTGATAGGTTAAGTAATTTACACAAGGCCACAAAGCTAGTGATGGAGACAGAATTCAAAGCCCCAGGGAGTTTGGCTCTGTTTTCTTCCTACACTTGCCATCTTACCTTTCCTCCCCAAAGACTTCATATCTGTATATAAAATATCCCAAACATGTTTTATTAAGTAGTTATTCCCTCAGCATCCTCCAATAAACTGTGAGCTCCTAGAAAGCCTGGCCTGTGCCCCGTTCAGTTCTAAATTCAGGGCCAGTACATTCTCATACAAGCTCTTTTAATGTTTAAATGAACCTATAACTTACTTTACTTTACTTTTTGGATAAATAACCTAGCTTCTCTGAACCTGAGTTTTTAAAATGTAAAATAGTATACCAATATCACAACTAGTGATAGATTCAACAAACCTGGCTAGAAAGCGCCAACATTTACTAGCTGTGTGACCTCCCACAAGGTACTTAAGCCTCAGTTTCCCATGGAGCAGGGGAATCAAGCCTGTCTCACTGAATTGATTTATGGACTAAATAAAATGTTTAGCATAACATCCCGCCAGAACTCAACAAGTGTTAGCTATTTGTATCTTTGCTTCTGAGAGTGAGACGATCTAAGCACAATTCTACAAGAGGTCAACAAAAGGACAACCGGAGGAATCCCTAACACTTTCATCTGGAATCATAGTAAGAAGAAATCAGCAAATACTGAAGAGTATATATTTTAACGCAAGGCACCGAATTAACCCTGAACGATATTCAAGGAAAGGTAGGACCTACGTCCTGAACCTCCTAAGGACTCACAATTTGGCTGAAGAGATGACTCTGACGCGTAAAGACAACCGCCAAAACAAAGCGCCGATGGGGTTAGGACAGAAAGAAATCCCAGTGCACAGGCGAAGCACGGAAGACTTGCTCTAAGCGGCAGTGCCTAGGCCCCTGAAACACCGGTCGAATTCGGAGAGAAGGCCGTCCCGGCAGGGAAAACCTCTCCTTCGCAGCGCCGCAGGCTTCCGGAGTCCTTCCCCCACTAAGGCATGGCGGTGACCATGTCTTAGCAGCAGCGAAGCCCCGGACGAGAAAGCAGGGAAGTTCGAGTCGGGGCTAGGGGCCGAGGGCACTGCACGCGCCAGGCAGACCGACGTGGCCGAGCTGCCAAAGGAAGCCTCGCTGAGGTGACTAAAGAAGAGCCTGGCCCCGGGAGCCTGCTCAGAGAGCCCTCCGACGCTACCAGGGGAAGCCCGAAGGCCAGGTTACCGTCCTCCCGGTGCCTGCTCTCTCCAGCTCTTCCCATCTCAGACCATCTCCGGAAGGGCGCTTGAGCGACGGCTAGCGAAAAGCCAATCGCCGCTCTCGGATTCCTCTAACAGCCAATGGCCGCTGCGACTGACGCAACCCGTGCGCGACCAAAATACGGAAGGGGCGGGAGTGAGGACCGGCGGGCTGTGGGAAAGGTAGCGTTGCTGGCGCTGCAGGGTTCAAGGAGAGGCGTGGCGTATGATCCTAAGGCGCCGAATTCCCCCAACTGCGCAGGCTCCGCGCTCGGCACCCACTGGGCCTGCGCGGGGCTGGAGCTGAGCGTGGAGTGGGACCTCTTCTTCCTCGCTTGGCGTTAGCTGCTGGCGAGCGCAGGAAGGAGCGGGAGGCGGTAGCAGATGCGCGTAAAGCTGCGAGCTGTCAGCCCCTCTCGACCCAAACTGAAGTCCTATCTCTATCCTTCACCCTCTTAGTCTGAATTCTTAAATATCGACATTCCTGTGCCATCTTCTCTTTCCCCCACCACCTCTCCTCTTCCGATGCTCAGTGAACAGCCACGTTATCCATCCACTCCTTCAAATCAGAAACCTAGTAGTCCTCCCTGATTCCTCCCTCATCCGTTACCTACGATCCTCTTCCAAGTCCTGTGTATTTTACCTTCTTAAACACAGGAGTTCTCAAATTCACCGCCCCGCCCCCATCCTTCGCTGCCCCCTCGCTAGTGTGTTAACGACGCCCACCTCGATGTCTACACTATCTGGTTGCATTGCGTGCGCTCTTGCTTCCCTCCAAGACGGTCCCCACGGAGATCAAATTAAACCATGACCCTGCTTTCAACATTTCAAGGTCTTCTGTGGCCTCGAAGCAAAACCCCTAAACCATACCCTTCAAAATCTGAGCCCTGCATACTTCAACCGTGTCTTTAGTCCTTCTTGCCTTCATTTTTGGTGTCCAGCCCAGAGTTTCGGTTTCTCCACCACACCTAGCCGCCTTTTACCTTTCCTGGCTTGTACTTGCTCTTTCCTCTGCCTGGAGCGGTCTTCCGCCTTCTCCCTCTCTGACATGTATTTGATTGATTCCTACTCATTCTTTTGGTCTCAGTGAAGGTAATTCTTTTCCCAAGAAATCTTCTAATAAGAGAGGGCAAGGATTGTATGTGCTCTTCACCTTCATGACGCCATCACTTAGCCTAACGACTGAAACATTAAGGGTTCAAGACATATTCGTTAAATAATGTACCTTAGTAGAGTTCACTGGGGTTGAGATTTATTTTGTTACATTTTTCTGTACCTTCTAACCTAAAAATAAGCCTATATGATTCATATAATCAGAAAACACATTAAATGTTCAATATAAATGACACTTAAAAATAACAAAGAGTAAAATCAGAAATTTGTGCATGAAGTTTGTTACTAAGAGTGGATTATAGTGTTGTCTCTATTTTAAAATCGGGTTTTTAAAATATAATTCAGAAGTAACAAAAATATATTTTATCAACTTCATTCCTTCAAAAGCAGTTACAGTAAGAGACAAAATGCCAACCTTTTCATTCAGATTTACACCCCTGAAGATGGTTCTTAGCTTTAAATTAGCTATTCATCAAGAAAAAAAATTTCATTCACAGAGCTATGTAGACTCAAAACCATTTTTAGAGAGCAAAAACTTCAGGATAGCTCCAGGATCCACACATGACTCCAAAATTTGAGACCACATCTTGCTGTCTAGCATGATTTACTTCCATCTCAATCTGTTTCTCTCAAAAACAAGCTACAATGTTGGTTGGATAATTCAGACACATCCTGATATTTGTTCTTTAAAAGCTGCCACAAAAACTTAAAGCCTAATTCATACTTAGCAAAATCTGTGGCTCTCTTCTGAACGGGTAAAACGGATAAAGTTGATCAAATAATGTTTTATATTTTTCTTGAACATTCATTTAAAAAAAAGCAACCTGTGTTTGAAATGTGATCCGGTTCTTTACCATAAACTATGTGATGCCATTGAACTCCGGGCAGCTCAGCACTAGAAGCTGAGTACCATTTCCAGTTACCATCCTCTCAATCCACAGGTCCAGTGGGAATCTGAACACTTGCCCTCCCATCAACAAAAGTTTCTTGTAAAATTTCAAGATCGATGTGTTTGGCTATCCTGGCATATTGGTAAAGAAGATGCTCCCCTGTGAGCCATTAAGAGTTGCACTTCTTAGATCAGGGGAAACAGTTTGATAAATCTCTTGAGTTTTCATGACCTAGAGTTGAGCAGATCACTGTATTCAAATTAACCAAACATCCATACATGTTACCTATATTCAGGGGGCGCCTGGGTGGCTCAGTTAAGTGTCTGCCTTCGGCTCAGGGCAAGTCCCAGAATCGAGGCCCACACAGGCTCCGTGCTCAGCAGGGAGTCTGCTTCTCCCTCTGTCCCTCACCCTGCTGGTGTGTCTTTTTTTTTTCCCTCTCTCTCTCTCCCCAAAATAAATAAATAAATAAATATCCTATTTTCTGTGACTAGTATGGACAGGACATAGGAAATATTGACAGATCCATGGGAAATATTGACAGATCCATGCTGCCTACCCAAAGGCAGTACCCTAAACCCCCTGTGATATCAGTCAGTCAGAATGGCGAGGCTGGAGGTAACCTGAATGATTATCTAGGCCACTCTTCATTTTAGATATGAGGAAGTAGACATCCAGAAAAGAGAAGTGGTCTCTGTCCAAGGTCACTTGGTTTGTCTGTGGCACGCTTAGGCTTTCTGTCCCTGGTCCAGGGCTCTGTCTGACATCCTGCAGCAGGTTACCTGGTTCAAATCCTGGGTAAGGTCCCACAGAATGGGAACCAGGGGTGTAGATTTTGCCAGTATCCGGAACTCCCTGGAACTTGCCCACATTTAGGAATGAAAGACTTTTCAGTATGATGAAACCCTTATGACTTCCCCCTTCCAATCTGTCTCTTCTGAGGCAACAGTTAGCACTTACTCAGCATTGACATACCCTAGCAGAATCGAAAGCACTTCACACGTTTACCTCTCAGCCGCACAATCACAATCATAGCTACTATCACAGTTCCCATTTTACAGATGAAAAAACTGATGCACTCCATGGTAACATGACTTGCCCAAGGTCACACAGGTAATTAGAGGAGCTGAGACTCAAATCTAGGCCATCTAGATACAGAGTCCATGCTTAGTATTCTATTACATGCTGGAAGGAGCAGTCTGTTCAAGAAGAGGGAATGAAGACGCCTGTACGAATCGACTGATTTTTTTTTTCTCTGATTAACGTTTTTTTTGCTATGACTTAACCCGTTGAAGACGCGTTCTCCCATCATCTCTCCATACATCCCTTCTTCCCTGCAGGAACTTCTTAGCAGACCCAATATGTGTGTCAACCACCCCACCTCACTATCTGGGTCCCTGTCTCTCATCCTCCCACCATACCAATGCCATGGCCTTGCTGCTCACTCACCTTTCAAAGGACAACCAGTTGTCCAGTTTATAAACTCCAATTTGACTTTAATAAATTAAATTCCAAGCCATCACACAGCAATGGACATCATCATCTCCCAACACACAGAGGTATAGCCCTGCTCTTGCTCCATCATCATCACAGTCTTTAATAAAGCCCCTGAAGCCATTTCTCTGGGGAAGGCTTCCACCCGGCTCCTGGCTCCCTCCTTCCAACAGAGCCACTGCTCACAGAGAAGGCATCAAGTACAAAAACAGTAATAAAGGGGAGGGAGAGATGAGGAGCAGGAGGGGAGGCAGGGAGGTGGGGAGTACCTTCCCCCCTATCTGGGGCACTGGCCCGGCTTTCTGTGAGCTGCCAATGTCCCCAGAGGCAGACACTGGTGCTGGTTGGAGTGGGGACCTGAGGGAGACATGGGAGTCCTGTCCCAAAGGGAATTAATTGCCTACCCTCCTGGGACAGGAAAGAAGAGTCACCTGGGAGAGATGCCCTCTCTCATCTGTTCACTGAGGGTCCTGGACCACACATATAAATAGAAAAGAGAATAAATAAGGGAGGAAGGACCAGCTGAGAAGCTGAGCACCCTGGGACTCCTCTGAAGGGCCAATGTCAACAGCAGGCAACGGTTCTAAAGAATGCCCACATGCGCCATGACAGAGCCCTCCTCTTACTCCCAGCCACCCACTCCCTCTTCTGTGTCCTCAGCAACGGGTGCCCTCCTTTCTCATGCTTCCCGTTGCAAGTACCCTTCCAACTGGCCCCACAGCCCAGGGTGGTCAGGGCTTCCTGGAACCCAGAGGGCTTCCCTGGCCCGGGCTGTTGGGAATCCAGGAAGAGGAACGTAAGAGGATGTGGGGGGTGGGGGGTGGGCTGAGAGGACTCCTGCCCTCTCCTAGCTCAGGAGGGGAGAAAGGCCCTCAGAGCTGGGGGCTGGGATTGCCATTGGCCTTGGGTTTGGATTTGAAGGAAAAGCGCTTGATAAGGCGGCGAGAAAAGCTGCCAGCCTTCTTTCGGACACTGGGTGTGGCCGTCGTGTTGGAGAGGTCGTCGTGTGATTGGCTCAGACCAGCTTCCTTCTGTCGAGGCCTCCGGCGGAAAATAAGCTTCGTGCCACTGCGCAGGAAACTCACTGTGGGGGAAGAGGGGAGGCTGAGGCAGAGAGAGGGGCACAGCAGGCATGGGGTGAGGTGGGGAGCAGAGAAAGATACAGAAAAGAAGCAGTTCCTCTGTCTAAAGGCCAGGCTACCTTAGGAAAGAAAGTAGACAAAACATGTTATCTTTCCTGAGGAAAAAAAATGGCGGTCCTTAGGGGCTCCTGTGTGCACTCCTGTCTATTGCCGCTGGGCAGCAGACTGACAACTAGGCCTCTACTACGGAAAGGCAAAGGCTGAGAGACAGTATTCCTAAAAGCCCATAAAATCATGGAAGGACAAGGTGGGTGGGCACTCACTCGTCAATGAAATTCCAGAATGTGAGCAGGAAGCGGGACAGCTAGAAATCCTCAAGGAGAGATTTTAAATTCAGGAAGTTTTAAATTCAGGGACCAATAATGAGAAAAGTGCTTACACAGCAGGCTTTGGACTTGAATCTCATCCCAAGAAGTGATGCAGGCTTAAGTCACAGTTGGATATGTTTGTGGTTGATAGACTAATTGGCAGAGGGATAAAGATGTGTGGGGGCAGCCCCTCATCCTTAGAAGTTAGAAAAGCACCATGTCGGGTGCGTGGGTGGCTCAGTGGGTTAAAGCCTCTGCCTTCAGCTCAGGTCATGATCTCAGGGTCCTGGGATGGAGGCACACGTCCGGTTCTCTGCTCAGCAGAGAGCCTGCTTTCTCCTCTCTCTCTGCCTGCCTCTCTGCCTACGCGGGATCTCTCCCTCTGTCAAATAAATAAATAAAATCTTAAAAAAAAAAAAAAAGAAAGAAAAGCACCATGTCTATCCATGGGTCAGCTGTGTCGCTGCTAGGAGGACACTCCTACAGTTGAGCCGGGGAGGACTTCTTATACTCATAAGGAAGAGAGTACAGAATGGAAGGGAGTGTGAGTAGGGGGTGGGGGGCAAGATGAGGAAAATAAAAAGACAACAGGAAAGAAAATACGTGCTTAGACCCAAGAAGGAAGAAAAGTAGAGATAAGAAAACTGGCATCCCTTGGGGTGCCTGGGTGGCTCAGTGGTTAAGCCTCCGCCTTCAGCTCAGGTCATGATCCCGGAGTCCCGAGATCGAGCCCCACATCGGGCTACCTGCTTGGCGGAAAGCCTGCTTCTCCCTCTCTCACTCCCGCTGCTTGTGTTCCCTCTCTGGCTGTGTTTCTCTCTGTCAGATAAATAAAAAATCTTAAAAAAAAAAAAAAAGAAAGAAAGAAAGAAAAGAAAACTGGCATCCCTGCTGTCACCGTGGGGTCAGATCCAGCCCAGGAGCCTAGGCACTAAGTTCCCTTTCTCCACTCTTGTTTGGCTAAAATGGCTGGGAACTCTAGGAATCCCTTAGCAGAGGAAGGAGAAGGCAGATTGGGTTGAGACTCCCATTCCCCTAAGTGTCCAGTAAAACCCAGATCCTGATACCGGTCATAAAAGAAAGGGAAGGGGTGCTGCCAATGTCTCCCCACCTTTGTGATCCTTGAGGCTGCGGGTCTCCAGTGCACCAGTAGACCCTGTTTCCGACTCAACGTCATCCACAGATGGCCTCTCAGAAATGTCCGAACGTGTTGTCTCATCTGCTTCCTGGACGCTGGTGGGGCTGGAGAGGGCATCGAGGGGTCCTGGGGACGTGGCTGGTGGGTCTGAGGGCAGGGAGGAGGGACCCCCACTGGTTCCTGTGTCCTCCTGCATGGAGGCGTCCAGGGATGCTGCGTAGCCCAGAGATAGTGCCAACTCGTCCTGAGCAATGGGCACCTGAAGAAAGCGATGCGTTTTAATGGGCAGGAGTGACCCATCAGGGCTTTCTCCCTATCCCAGCTCCTCTCCTCAGAGCCATGTTACCTTGGAAACGCCAGAGATGATAAGAGTGCTACGCTTGGTGGGCGTCTTTTTGGCTGTCCGCCCGCTGGGCTCAGTGAGCTGACGAATCGCTGTCTCCGCGACGGGGTCCAAACCATTGGAAAGGTGGCTCTCCCCTGCTGAGGGGGACAGAGAGTGGATAACCTGACTTCTCCCTGGCTCCGGGGTCCCATGCGAAATGGTTTCTTGACTCTGCCCCCCACTCCCCCCGACACTCACACTTCCCGATCCCCCCCATCCCCCGATCCCCCACTCACGGCTGCTGCTGTGGGAGGTGCTGCTGGGGCCGCTGCTCTCACTCAGCACAGTTGTCGTCTTCTCGGTCACCTCCACCTTGGACGGGGAGCGGGAGGGGGAGTCTGGTGGGTGGGGGAGGGTCAGTGAGCTGGGAGGTGCCTCAAAGTGGCCCCCACCCCCTACTGTCTTTATTGAGATGCAGGCTTTGGCTGACTCAGAGGGCAGGGGTGACTAAGGGACACCCTTGAATCACACGGGTGATTAATAAGATGCCAGGGGGGCAAACAGACACCACAGGAACCAATGGGAGTGCAGGAAGTGCCATGGAGCCCACCCAGGGTGTGGGGAGATGCCATGAAGATGTCTGGGGGTGGAGGGAACCCCATAGGACCCCCCAGAGATGGGAGGAATGTCATGGAGGGCCCCCAGGAATGACACAAGTATCACAGTGGCCACTGGGTTTGTTGGCAGATCCCAAAGGTGCTAGAAGGTCGAGGGTGGAGGGAGGGACAACTAGTTGGGGCTGGGGAAAGGGCTGGCAGGAGACCTATGAAAAGACAGTGGGGAACAAGGGAGGTGGAAGGATGAGAGTCCAACAGGAGGGCGTGGCAGACCCAGGATCCCCAGGTGGCAGTGGGAGAGGAACAGTGGGGGAAAGGAGGGATGCAAGGGGAGGTCTGAGAGACAAAGATGATGAGGAAGTTGTGGCTGGAAAACAGGAGGAGCTAGAATTAGGGCTTCCCTTGCCCTTCCCTGCCCCACACAGGTTTGCAGCCAGGGGCCCCTGGCTCGAACTGGGCTCCCTTCTTTTTACCTAGTTTCCCTTCTACACGGGGCCGTGACTGGACGGTGGTGACTGTGGTCACAATGGTGCCATCAGGCATGATGGTCCGGTCTAGCTCAATCTTCTTGGTGGGTGTGATGCTGGGGCGTGGAGTGGAGGGAGTGGGAGTGCCAAGGTTCCGGGGGGAGCCCTCCTCATACTGAAGCTGCCCAGAAGGGGAAGAGCAAAGAGGCGGAGCTCAAAGACTGCCCTTCACAGATGTCCTCCTCACATCTTCCCCTCTAGGCTCAGCTTCTCACCTCTACTGCCATGGTGGCCGCCGGTCCCAGGGCTTTCCCTGGCCCAGGGGTGAGTGGGCAGACCTGTCTTCTGGATAGAGGTCTGGAAGGGGGGCCCACAGACAGTGTGACCTGGCCCAAGAGTTCAGCTGGGGAAAGGGACAGCATTGTGAGTTGGGCCCATGACCAGGCCCCGCTTAGCACCCACCCAGAGGTGCTCCTTCTTGCTCCACACTCACAGTCTCCACAGCTGCTGCTCCTTAGCACTTTGAGGCTCAGCTCCCGGCTTTGGGGGCCCAAATCCCTGTAGCCAAGGCGAGGTGGGGCAGGGAGGGGGAAGATTAGCAAACCAAACCCACCCTTGAACTGACGACAGGCCAGAGGCAAGGAGGGATACACATAAGTAAAATGCAACAAGGGCTCCAACTGGATTAACTCCCACTCTCCAAAAATATTCTGTCTTCCAAGGGCGCCTGGCCGGCTCAGTTGGAAGAGTATGTGACTCCTGATGTCAAGGTCAGGAAATGGATCCTCGGGCTGGGTGTAAAGATTACTTAAATTAGTAGAACTTAAAAAAAAGAAAAATGGAACAGGGGTTCCTGGGTGGCTCAGTTGGTTAAGCAACTGCCTTTGGCTCAGGGCATGAACCTGGAGTCTCTAGGTCGAGTCCTACATCCTGCTCCCTGCGCAGTGGGAGTCTGCTTCTCCCTCTGACCTCTCCCCTTTCATGTTCTCTCTCTCTCTCTCCCAAATAAAATCTTTTTAAAAATTTAAATTTAAATTTAAGAAAAATGAAACAAACAAATACCCTCTCTTACCAAGAGACTAGGACATGATTCTGCTCAGTAGGCTTGGCATGGATCCTCCTTAGCCTTGTCCTCCCTGTCTCTCTCTGCATATCAAACCATCCCCTTCCCTTTGCTGAGGCTGTTTTCTCTGCCAAAAACACTTTTCTGTCACACTCTGTTGAAATCCTATTCTTGCTGTAAGGTGTGGTTTAAATGCCACCTCCTCCTCGAAGCTTACTCTGATGATCTTTATTTCCTTGTGGGAATTAATCTCCCCCACCTAAGCATGCCCATGGCACTTTGTGTAAATCTTGACTGGAGCCCTTATCCCATCTTCTTTATGTACATCTGTCTCTGCCTCGAGCCTGCAATCCACTCAGGGGTGGGGGTGTGTCTTGGTCATGTTTGTATCCCCAGGACCTAGGCCAGGGCTTGGCATACAATTGGGGTTCACACAAGAGTTTACTGACAGCAGAGCTGATTCATGCCAGTGCTATGCTGGAAGGGTTTGATCCTCAGTCTGCCCATGAGAGCAGGGGTGGGGTTGGAGGAGTCACTCCTTACAGGGCCAGGTCCTCAGTCCACTCCACCTCGGGAGCAGCACTCATGGGCTTGGTCCACTTCTGTTGCACTGGGTTGTCGAGCTCAGCTACACAGCACAGTTCCCCAGTGCCTGGGAGGAACCAGAAATTAGACGATGCTCAGATCAAAGACGGGAAGCCACTGAGGAATAATGAAGCCACACCCTCAGCAGAAGGGCAGGGAGCACCAGCACCCATTGCCTGGGCAGTCCCTCAGCTGCTTCTGGCTCTCACCTTCCAACTCACTTCCCAGGTGAGATGCTCGAAGCTGCCGCAGGAATAACCGGATGGGTCTGGAGATGGCTGGCTGTGCCTGGGGCACCACGGGTGGCTTCTCACTGGGCACCTAAGAGCAGGAGGTAAAAAGAATAGGAACCCCAATGTAGCACACTGGGGACATTCTGTTTACAAACTATTTGCTTTGAGGACCTACTTACTGGGCCTCCAGGCACAGAGCAAGCCCTGAGGTTGACCATCATGGCCGGCTGGGTGCTGACAATGGCGTCCTTGATCAATTCTTCAATGGTGGCGAGCTCTACTTGCTCCTCGCCTCTCTGCATGGCGAAGAGGAGAACAACGAGGTGGGGCCCCCAGCTCTGCATCACCTCCTTGCTCTGCCTCTTCCTCCCTGCCCTGCCCCCTTACCTCCCTGGCCTGCAGCTTGGAAAGCACCGTCAGGCTGAGGTCCGGGCGATCAGTAAAGGCCCAGGACACAAGCAGCCCCTCATCAGGGATTTCCTCCAGGCTGACTTCCAACTGCGGGGCCGGACAAAGGGGCTGGGTTGACTTGCCTCATGCCTCCAACAACTCCCTACTCCCCAGGACCCTCCCTTCCCTGATTCTGTCCCAGACAGGAACCCAACTGCAAGGCTGAGGCCTTGAACCACCCCCTGCCCAACTCGGTTTCCCACATCCCCCTCCACCTGTGTTGGTGGCAGTGTCAGAGTGACGTGGTAGGTCTCCATGGAGACGGCAGCGGGGGACTGCTGGGTCACAGAGACTGGGAACATCACCTCCTCAGCAGAGAGCTGGCAATGCAGCACCTGAGACCGGCAAGGCACAGAAGCAAGGAGGGTCAGGCACGGAGGGAGGACGGGGGCTCAACCCTGCTTCACTCTGCCCTATAAAGAGCCCTCCCAACTCGCTTTTCCTTGGGACTTTTCTTTGGGGTCACAAGCCCATAAAAGAATTAAATAAAAGCCAAAGACTCCTCTCTCCAGAAAAATGCAGATACACACACGTGTTACAGTTCGCATGTAACTTGAATGTGACTCTCAGACCTCCTAAAGCCAATCCTTGGACCCCAAAGGCATTCAGAGACTCCAAGTCAAGAGCCCTCAGACTAAAAGGAACTCTTGGGATCAGCCCTCCTCAGGCCCTGTAGAAGGCAGTGAAACCCTTACCATGGTGCGGTCCGATTGGTCTACGCAGGTCACATGACTAATGCTGGCTCTGGGTGGGACTTGGGGCACCTCTTCAAAGGCAATTTGGATGGAACTCTGAGGGAGCAAGGCGGACATAGGCTCAGGTCCCCGGAGCTACCCCCCCACCCCCCAGGGCTGGCCGGGCCCTGGCACTGCGGAGGCCTCAGCTGCAGGCTGGCTCCTGTCGCTCCTTGGCTCAGGACTTTAGGACAGGAAGTGTTCGCCTAGAACCACACCCCTCTGGGGCCTGCAGTTGCTAGGGAGAACTGCGGAGCTAGACCACCTCAAAGATCAGATCACCTTGAGCAGAAGACCCTAGATTTCTCCTGGAATTACCAGGAGCCTTCCTCTTCTCCCCTCACCTTCCTCTTCATCCCCCAACCTACCCCCAAAGAAAGGTGTGCATAGAAAAAAAAAAAACACACAAAGGTGTTGGTTGATACATACCTATAACTGGGGAGAAAGCAACACGGCTGAGCTAAGGGTAAAAGCAGCACAGCCACTTATTCAAGACAAGAGCTGAAGAAATGAGGCTAAGGCTTCTTCCGGATAAATAGGATGTAGAGACTCAAGGGTATGACCCTATCCATATTGTTGGGGTTGAAGACTAGCTCAGCATGGCCTTGGGGAACTTTCCCGGAGGGACTGGGAAGAAAAGCAAGCTCAGAGGGCTCAAGGGTCCGTGGGCCTAGCTAATTCCCCAAGGCAGACAGTGGGGTGGTATTAGTGGAAAGCTGCTTAGCTTAGGTCTTGAAAGAGCTCCCTAATTCTTACACAGCAGTGGAAACAGCCTACTGAAGCTCCATCCAGAGAGCAGAATGAGAAGAAGAATTGAGGAGGGGGAACAAATTGAGTGGCTGGGATGGGAGGAAACAAATTTATAGGGCTTGTGAGCCTGGCAAATCAGGGAATATCAATTTCTCTGCTCCTGTCGCTGGCTTGTTTGAAGGCCAGGCCCAGGGAGATGAGGCGATGGATGCTTGGAACCCCAATCTCCCCACCCCCTGCAAGGGAGGCCAATGTCCAGCTGAGTCAGCTGTCCTGAGGAGTCACTCCTGACCTAAGGACAAGGTACAGGAAGAACCGAGTGGAGCGATGAGTTCAAGATGTAGACTAACAGAAGCCATCTGGCTTTCTACTGGCTAGCTGGACAGAAGAGACTGAGCAACTTCTTGTGTGGTCACTTCTGCTTACAGGCATCTGGGGAGCTAGTAAAGCCCTAGAGGGAGCTGAAGATAGAGACCCCTCTGGGCAGAGGGCTGATAGACCATGACAGCAAAGAGAGGTCACTGGGCCAGGATGGGAGAGGGCCCCATGTCAGGGAGGCCTCTACCTCCCACCCCACCTCAGTCTTATGACCATGCTTCCTGCCCTACTTCCTGGGAGACCAGATGCCCATGGTGCAATGGGAGGAAGTAGGCTGGGTTGGTTTGTGACTGACCCTCAAGGGGCAGCTCCAGGCTGGCTCATCTACTGAGAAGGGCACAGACTCTTAATCTGCTCTCCACCTTACCAGCTTTTCCTCAATACATAAACTGCAGGTAAGTAAAAAGAAGGATGTGTTAGTCTGTATCAGTGAAATTACTAAAGGCTTGGCAGGGGGGGTAATTCAGGCTCCTTGGGGATCTATATGCCTGGTCAAACCAGGGATTTGGGGCATGAAATGTTAACTGGGTGTGGTGGCATGAGGACCAGGCAAATTCTTTCTGCAGGTGCACCTGCTTCCCTGCTATCACGGTTCCTCTAGCACAACCAGCACCCAGGCTACACGGAAGTGCCCTCAGGCCCAGGGATTAGCGTTGCTATGAGAACAGCACCTTGTGCTTGGGTTTGGAGCCAGAGAGTACCTCCACCACAGAATAGAGAATTTGGGACATGGCTAGATTCCCACAACCTCCAGCCTCACCTGCACCCCCTTCTCTAATCCTGAAGGGGAAGAGAAGCCATAGGATTCTCCAGTTAATCCCCACCCCCATCTGGCCCTCCAGGTATAAGCAGACCTCCCTCCCTCCCCTGGAAGGAAAAGCTGAGTGAGGGGACCACTTCGGTGTTCCTGTCCAACTCACCCCGTCCCTGCAGGCCTGCTCGTTCAGCGCTCGCACCCAAGCCCGTTGCCAGTTCTCTCGGAAAGACTTGAAGGCGAAGAGCGACGCCAGGAGGCCCCGGACGCCTGGCTCCTCGGGGGCGCCGGCCCGAGTCGGCCGCAGTCGCAGCAGCGAGCGCCACACGCCCAGCTCCCGCAGGGAGCCCGCGGGCTCGGCAGCTAAGGCGGGTCCCGGCCCCCGGCCCCCGCGGGCCCGCGCCAGCCACAAGCCCCGGGCATACTGCAGCAGCCAGCCAAACACCGTGAGCAGCGAGGCGGCGAAGAGGATCAGCAGGGCCGCCCAGCCCACGTCCTGCTGCCACCAGCCCGGATCCATGCTCCGCGCGGGCTCCGATTCGGGCCCCGGCTCCGGCTCCGGCTCAGCGGCTGCCCCGGGGGAGCATGGCCCGGGCGGGCCGCGGGGCGGGGGCGGGCTCCCCCGGGGCTGGGCGCGCGCGGGCTCGGGGGCTCTGTGGGGCTGGGTGTCTGGAACTAATGGGTGCCACAGATCGATGAGAAGAGTCCTGGAGGGTCGCGACGTCGGGGTCCCTCTCTGCGCGGTCCGGTTCCCTCCTTGGTTGGTCTGGCAGTCCGACCTGGTTTAGTCTCCGGCCAGCGCCCGACTCCTCCCACGGCGCGGGCCCCGCCGGACTCGGGCGGGGACTCGTCTGCAGAGACGTGGGGGCTCGCTGACCGGCACCGGCTCCGGAAGGGCTGCGTGCGCAAAGCTGACACTGACAACACGGCCGGCGCCCCGCCCCCACCCTCCCTTAAAGGAGCCGCACCCGCGCTGGGCGGGGCTTCGTGAGCCCTCGGCTCCAGAGCTTAGAGGAGGGCGGGAAGACCACACAGAGAGGAGGAGGTTCCGGGGTTGAAAATAGGCGGGATCTTTGACCACCCCGCCCCATACTGAAATCGGGGTACTCCCCTTCCCTTGAGCTCACTGCCGGAGTAACTTCGCTTACTTGAGATACTGCCTCTGATTTCCCCTGAGCAGCTTAGATTTCTCTAGTTTGGACGCGTTGTGGGGTTAAGAAGGACCTGAACCCTGTGGATAGCGTGGCCCCCTTCTCTCAACACCCGCAGGCTCAGCACCTTCTTTGGTTCCCATTTCTTGGCCTAAGCTAGGCCCTGGATAAGTAGGTGCAGAGCATTCCTCCTAGATAGAAGTGCCTGGGAGAAGTCCAGGAGATACGGACCAGAAAAAACCTGAACCTGGTAGGGTCTGAGAATAGAACATGGAATATTAAGTCCCCTCCGCCACCACCACCTCCCTTCCACTAGGAGCCAGGATTCAGGAACACCCTATTAACCTTGCTCTTGTGGGTTTGTTCTGGAGATATTTCCTAAGCGTGGGGCTGTTTCTGTTTTTAAAAATAATATATTTCCATAGTAACAGCTCCTGCCTATGGAGCACGTGTAGAAGAGGTGGTAATGAGAAGGGAGCTGGCAGTGTAGCAGTGGACTATCAATAGATTCAGCCAAAATATGTGATGCCATCCAAATATGTGCTATCCCAACAAGCACACACAAAATGTTGTTATAGGTACACTCTGGCCTCAGGATCCATCGTTTTTACTAGATTTGAGGGAGTAGATTCCATCTGTATAGAACAGGGGCTTGTCATTTCCTTCTGAAGGGAGCCGGAAAGAACTCTTGTAACAGGAACCCCCATTCTCCAAGAGACCCTTCTTCTCCAGCTACATATGGCCAAGTGTTCGACACCCAGATAGGTAACAGGGAAGATAATAGTCTCTCTCCCCAATCTAGTCAGTAGTCTAAGGAATGAGTACCTGGGAACAAACTATGCCTCTAAAGTGTGGGGCTGGGGGTGGGAAAAATAAATAAATAAAATAAAGTGTGGGGCTGCAGAGCTAGGCAGAATCTGGCAGGTCAGCAACAGGGTTCCTAAACCAGAGGAGGCAGCGGGGTAGCCTGGGATGCTAGGAATTCACTATAAGGAATGATGGGGAGATGGTTGGTGATGGACTAGCCTTGCTATAGCCCTGCCCATGCATCATCACTGGACACCAAAAATCATGGAGATTCCTAGCATATCTTTTTAAGTTTATTAATTTATCTTTATTTATCTTTTTAGTAATCTCTACACTCAACGTGGGGCTAAAACTCATGACCCCGAGTCTCAGACTCTTCCAACTGAGCCAGCCAGGCACCCCTAGAATGTGGGTTTCTAATCATAAAGGGAGGAAAAGACATGCAATTAAGGGAAGAAAGAAGTCAGGGCCAGACCCCAGGAGGGAGCAGTCACTGGGCAAAGTGGCTAGAGCTAGGGAAGCAGGTTATATAAGAAGTTGCCTAGATGCACAGTTTCCCTATGCAGATTCTCCTCCCCAGGAACCCTTTTTCAGGAACCCTCCAGTCTCCCAGGGATCTCAGTTCTCTGAGCTCTTGGATTTACTTCCTCAATTCCTCCACTAAGCATGGGTCCTGGGTGGTCATACACTGTTTCAAGGTTCAGTCTCATATGAGTCTTCCATGATAGTCCCACTACTCTTCCTTCTACTCGTTACTTAGATCTCTAGCACTTATTCTGTCTTATACTCTAGCTGGTTTTTTATGTCTGCTTTTCCCACTCACCAGGAAACTGCTGAAGAGTGGGAACACTGACAGGGTGCCTGGGTGTCTCAGTCAGTTAAATGTCTGACTTTCGCTCAGGTGATGATCTTGGGGTCCTAGGATAGAGCCCCATGTTGGACTCCTTACTCAGCAGGCACCCTCTTTGTTCCCCTGTCTCTCTCCTTGTCCCCCTCCCTCTTCCCTGCTCATGCTGTCTCTATCAAATATAAAAAAATCCTTGGGTGCCTGGGTGGCTCAGTTCGTTGGATGTCTGCCTTTGGCTCAGGTCTTGGTCCCGGAAGCCTAGGGCTGAGCCCACTCAGCAGGCAGATTGCTTCACCTTACCCTCTGCCTGCTGCTCCCCCTGCTTGTGCTCACATGCATTCTCTTAAATAAATTAATAAAATATTTTTTAAAAATATATAAAATCTTGGGGTGCCTGGGTGGCTCAGTTCGTTGGATGTCTGCTTTCGGCTCAGGTCACGATCCCAGAATCCCAGGATCCAGCCTGCATCAGGCTCCCTGCTTGGCAGGAAGCCTGCTTCTCCCTCTCTCACTCCCCCTGCTTGTGTTCCCTCTCTCACTGCGTTTCTCTCTGTCAAATAAAATCTTTTAAATAAATAAATAAATAAATAATATAAAATCTTAAAAAAAAAAAAAAAAGGAGTGGGGACCCCATCAAGGCACCTGAGTGACTCAGTTGAAATCTTGGTTTTGGCTCAGGTCAAGATCTCGGGGTTGTGTGATTTAACCCCATGTCAGGCTCTATGCTCAGTGTGGAGTCTGCTTGGGATTCTCTCCCTCACCCTCTGCCCCTCCTCCCATAAAATAAAATAAATAAATAAAATCTTAAAAAAAGAAGTGGGGACCATGTCACAATTATCTGTCTTTCCTCATATTCAACTAAGGTGCTTTATTTTTTTTAAAAAGATTTTATTTATTTATTTGACAGAGAGATCACAAGTAGGCAGAGAGGCAGGCAGAGAGAGAGGAGGAAGCAGGCTCCCCGCCAAGCAGAGAGCCTGATGTGGGCCTCTATCCCAGGACCCTGAGATCATGACCTGAGCAGAAGGCAGAGGCTTTAACCCACTGAGCCACCCAGGCGCCCCAACTTAAGGTGCTTTAATATGCTAAAGTAGAGTCTTTGAGGGGGAAAAGTGAGTTTATATCACTTTGCATCCCCAAAGTACTTAAGAGTTTCCCACAAATATAGCAGGGATTAGTAAATTCTTTGTAATTTTAGGAAATCTAATAAGACATTCCATTATATATGCCAACACTAAGAATTTCTATATTGTTTGCGTCTTTTGAAAACTCATGTTATTTCATTGATTGAGAGATCTTAGGGCTTGCTTTCAGGTAACAACTTTTACTTTTTAAAAATTTTATTTATTTGACAAAGAGAGACACACAGAGAGATGGAACACAAGCGGGGTGGGGGTGGAAGAGGGAGAAGCAGGCCCCCTGCTGAGCAGGGACACCCCTCAATTTGGGGGGGTGGCTAGATCCCAGGACCCGGGACCATGACCAGAGCCTAAGGCAGAGGCTTAACGACTGAGCCACACATGTACCCCTCAGCTAAGAACCTTTGATACACTGATAGGGGTGAGGCAGGAAAAAAAGGAAAAAATAACTCAACTACCGGGAAGAGCCACAGACAGGGTCCTACAAATGCCATTGCCCCAGACTACCCAAAGCTATTTCATGGTCTTTTTAGGCACTGAAAAACATTTTTGGGACAGGCTTTGACAGGCAGTCCAACTTAACAATACATTGGCCTTGCTCACTGGGAGGCACTCAGGGCCTCCTAGTAAGAAATACGCAACTCAGATGTTGTTTACTCAACCCAAGAAACCAGCAGAAACCACCGACAATTCACCTGATCTGTGAGTTCTAGGACCAGCTTTAACATTCAGGCAAACGCATTGAATTTTTACCAGGAAAGGCACAAAATTTCAAGTATGGCCAAGATTTTGTTTGCTTCTCCTAATGAGTCTGATAATCAACTGGGCATTTGCGATCATGTGAACAAAAATACTGTAATGCCAGTATCCCAGTAACCATGTTCTGATGGTAACCTGTATATTGGATGAGGAAACCCTAGTGTTTTTCTTTGAACAAGTCCCCTCCCAACTCTGTTCCAGTGAGGGTTGTACCTAGGGTGGAGGGGGGAGGGGGGAGGTGGCTAATGTGTGGAGAAGAGTCAGAGATTCCCAATGCCAGGTCGGGAAGGAAGTAGGACTGAACTCCTAATAAAGGAGGAAATAGATACACTGTCCTCCAACTCCAGGGAGTCTCAGTCTGCTCCTGATCAACAGGATAACTGAATTCTGCTTTCTCTGAGGCTCCCACAAGCTCCTCCTTTCCACCTGCTCCTGAAGTCTCACTTCCCCTACTTGAGAAGGTCTTCCACTCTTGCCACCTACTGAAAGCTTTGGAGATACTACTCACCTCCCCTAGTCACAACTAATTGCTCTTTCCATGTGCTCCTATTGTCATTGTCACTCTTTCTGACCCAGACTCATTGTGTGGGGTGATGCCTCATATACTCTGTGTCCTTAGCCCCATGGGGATACTATGTGGAATAGAAAACACTTGCCTCTAGGGAGTTTCCAGTCTAAGAGATACAAATGCATGTGTGCCCACACTCAAGTATACTTGCGTAACACACACACACACACACACACACACACACACACAGGAAAACAATACCAGTGGGATAATAAGTACTGAAACTCTGGTGGAATACTATCATGTATGTTACTGGGATTACTTTATATATATTAAGTATAGTTCATATATGTGCGGTTTTTGTTGCTAATTAAAGGTGCCTTTAAGTAGGAGGGACATTTCACATCTGGTTTTGAGAAGCAGGAGAGACCATCTTTGGCCTAGAAAGAGTCGAGCTGACCCTGACTCTGAAGCACGCCATTTTCCAGAGTGGACAAAGTGAAAAGATACTTGAGTAGTCGCTGTAGTCCCTGGTGATGGTTTCTTCTCTGGGGAATGTAAATCATTTTCCACTGAGACCCCGCTGGTGAATGAAAGGGAATAAAGATGGTGAAGTGTTCTTTGCAAGGACACAGGTGCCAAACCAAAGGCACGGCAACCTAGAAGAAATCTGACTGGGAGTTCCTCAGGCCCAGGGGAAGCCACGTGTGGGGCCGAGACTCCTGCTTCCTCAGCTTTTTCCAGCGCCACAGCCTCACCTCCTCGGTTTGGGAGTTTGGCACAATGGAGGCCCAAGGAAAATCAAGTCCTGGATTAAATCCAAGACCGGAGGACACTCCCAGCCCCTTCGGTGGTGAAGTGCCCCGCTGGGTTGCCCGGCAACTACTGCTGCTGCGGGGGCAGAAGGCGGTGGGATGATGAAAGCAAAGTACCTGAATCAAGGACAAGAAAAACATGGAGTGGGAGGAGTGGGAGGGACTTTTCAAGTGTCTGGGCTTTAGAATTCACAGCAGCTTCTGAACTGCAGCTGCGTTCCCGGGAACTAAGCTGAGTTTATGTTGACTTCGGACTACGTTGGCAACAGGCTTTCTATCGAGAGCGGGAGCGGCTCCTCATCTTCGCCCCTCCTGCCTTCCTCGAGGCCTCCAGGAGCCATCTTCCCGGCTCCAGAGGCACCCCAGAGGGAATGCGGGGTACTGGCCCTTTAAACGTGACCGGCGGCAGCCGGCGGACCTAAAACTGACGTGGAACCAAGAGTAAGCGGCGTCAGACACGTGGGACAAGAAGGTGTTCATCTTGAAACCGGGCAAGGAGTTTGTCCGCTTTGGGCTATACCTTTTGATTATGGCCTTAGGAAAGTATCCACTTTTGTTTGCCGTCTTTACTTGTTTTCCCTATACCCTCGTGGTGAACACTCTCAAATAAAGAACGCAGTTTAAAGGACCCTTTGGGTCTTCCGCCGTACGTGCCCGGATTAAAAATGGCCGTCGCCGCCTTCCACTACGCTGGTTGCTCTGCGAACAAGATCCGGGAGGAAACAGTGGCTATACAAGAGCAGTGGGGGCACAGCCGAGATTGCGCTATAGAGGCTTGCCGGACTCCTGAGCGCGTCTCAAGTCCGAGTTGTTTGGTTTCGTTCTGGCTGCTGTGGGAAGACCCAGCCGGTGGGGAGCGGCCACTTTCTCTGCCGGGGTCTCTAGGCTTCCTCCCGGCTTGTCCATTAGCTGAGGAGGTGGGAAAGCTGGGCCCCTGGCCGGTCGTCATGTGGGCCTTCCCGGAGTTGCCAATGCCGCTGCTGGTGAATTTGATCGGCTCACTACTGGGATTTTTGGCTACAGTCACCCTCATCCCCGCCTTCCGTGGCCACTTCATTGCCGCGCACCTCTGTGGCCAGGACCTCAACAAAACCGGCCGGCAGCAAATGTGAGCGGTGGCACCCGGGTCCCGGGCGGGAGACAGGGGCAGAGGAAGGGGCCCGCAGGGCATGGGCGGGAACTGGGGAGCCTGACCCCGCAGAGGACGAGCCCTAGCTCCGGGCTCTGGGAGATGAAGGGCAGCACTGGCCAACATTGGGAAGGGATGTTGTGGTTGAGGAGACCCTCAGGTGTATCAGGGACTCCAGCACTGGTGCCCTTCCCCACCCTGCCTTTACCCATGAGATTGCTGGGTCCTGCACTAGTGAGTGACCACGCCCCCTTTCCTCTCCCTCCGCTCCCCGCCCCTTGCTGCTGGGCCACAGCCCAGAGTCCCAGGGAGTGATCAGCGGTGCTGTTTTCCTTATCATCCTCTTCTGCTTCATCCCTTTCCCTTTCCTGAACTGCTTTATGGAGGAGCGGTGTAAAGCTTTCCCGCACCATGAAGTAAGTGGGTGAGTGGGGGCGGTTGCTTGTGGCCGCGGTCTGGGAGCTACCTGAGAGAGCTGGGGTTATTTGGGTTTGGGTGGAGGGGCTGAGGAACGAGGAAAAAGATAGCTATTGCTGAAAGGTGAAGTGGGCATAGGCTTGAGCTGTGACTTTCTGGAGCCTCCCCCAGTTTGTGGCCCTGATAGGTGCGCTCCTTGCCATCTGCTGCATGATTTTCCTGGGCTTTGCGGATGATGTACTGAATCTGCGCTGGCGTCATAAGCTGCTGCTGCCTACAGCTGCCTCACTACCTCTTCTCATGGTCTATTTCACCAACTTTGGCAACACGACCATTGTGGTGCCCAAGCCTTTCCGGCCGGTTCTTGGCCTGCATCTGGACTTAGGTGAGTAGCCCTGCCACCGCTGCCCCTGTGGCCCCTACTTCAGGGCACCGTCACCCTGGGAGATATCTAGCAGAGCATCATTCCTGGTGCTCTCCAAGATTCTCCAGATTCTCTTCCAAGTGTCCCCGACTTGTCCCTGTGTCTTCTCAGGTCCTTTCTGTTGGTCCTTCGTCCGATCCTCTGTCCCTACCATTTTTCTCTGCAGAATATCCTTAAGTCCCCATTTCTATGGGTGGCACACTTCTGTCTTCTTCCCCCAGGGATCCTGTACTATGTCTACATGGGGCTGCTGGCAGTGTTCTGTACCAATGCCATCAATATCCTAGCAGGAATTAATGGATTAGAGGCTGGCCAGTCACTAGTCATTGCTGCTTCCATCATCATCTTCAATCTGGTGGAGCTGGAAGGTAGGTGGGATTAGGAGTAGGGAGAGAAGTCTGAGTGCTAAGGAAGTTGCGTGATACCTGGCTTTGGGGAGTTCGGGGCGGGAGCAATATATTAAGATTTATTAAATGTAAGAAAGAAAAATAGCAGCCCTGTCATTTTTAGCTGGATTGGCACTAATAGGTAGGCCATGGTCTTCTATTGAATTAAACCATTTCACAGAACTTCCAAGTCAGACAGGGTCACTCTATGACCATGATAGAGTAAACCCAAGTTCCTTTGTAAACATGTCTGATTATAGACAGAACTGCATTTTGTGCATCCTTCAAAAATGACTAAAGTCTCTCTCTTCTGGCTAACGTGAGCCATTGCTGCTTCCTTCTGATAGCTCAGTTCTTCCTGCTTTTTTTTTTTTTTTTTTTTTTAAGATTTAAGAGAGAAACACAGCCAGAGAGGGAACACAAGCAGGGGGAGTGAGAGAGGGAGAAGCAGGCTTCCCACAGAGCAGGGAGCCCGATGTGGGGCTCGATCCTGGGTCTCCAGGATCATGACCTGAGCCGAAGGCAGTCGCCCAACCAACTGAGCCACCCAGGCGCCCTCTTCCTGCTCTTTAGACAAAACTAAGATGCTCAGTTATAGAATTATTTCGACTGACTGCACTCAGTCTGGGGCAAAACTCCACCTCCTTGCTTCCTTCCCAGAACTACTTAAAACAAATCCTGTAACACATCCTCCTACTCCCCCCTTACCGAGGCATCCCATGGTTGCCTGTGGTTGTGGTCTCCAGGGTCTCCCTTGTTATAAATCAGTAAACCCAGCTTTGAGTGCAGGTATGTTTCTGGTGGTTTTTTGGCTGATGGATATCAGTGCTTATTAAAACTAACTACTTTTAGGGCGCCTGGGTGGCTCAGTGGGTTAAAGCCTCTGCCTTGGGCTCAGGTCATGATCTCAGGGTCCTGGGATCGAGGCCTGCATTGGGCTCTCTGCTTGGCAGGGAGCCTGTTTCCTCCTCTCTCTCTGCCTACTTGTGATCTCTCTCTCTGTCAAATAAATAAATAAATAAAATCTATACAAAAACAAAAAACCCTAACTACTTTTAAAGCATTATTTCATTTAAACTTTGTAATGTGGCAGGGGTTCTTTGGAACCGTATTTTATAGTTGAAGAAACTGAGGGCTAGAAATTTAAATGTGATGATCAAGGTCACACAGAGAGTAAAACTGGTATTCAAACCTAGGTCTGACTGATCTAAACCAAACTGAAGACAGTAACTTATTGAGGAAGGGTTCGTGAATGAGGTGGAATATTAGGAATTGCTCAGGCGACACAAAAGGGGTAGTGAGTTCTTGAATGTGACTTGGAAGAGGTGGAGAGTACAGCTTGCAACAGAACTCAGAGACAAAAATAGGACCCAGGTATGCTGGGGAAGTACTATCAACTTTTTCTTCTTTCTTTTTCCCCGGCTTCCAAAGGTGATTATCGGGATGATCATGTCTTTTCCCTCTACTTCATGATTCCCTTTTTTTTCACCACCTTGGGATTGCTTTACCATAACTGGTAAGTGGGACTATGGGTAGGGGGATAACTGTGTGATCATAGAACGAGTATGGTCCTGGTCATGACCCAACTCCTGGAGAGGCTAAACCTGCGCACACCTATGCTGGGTGTTTTCTGGATCTCGAGTTGGTAATATACAATTGCTCTCTGCCCAGTCGCAGTTGGGAACGAGTGCTGCGGAGCCCCAAGGAAGAGATGAAGGCAGGGCCTTGGGTCATGGACAGTTGTTGGAAGAGCTAGAGTCTCCTCTGGGCCAGAACTAGAGTCAGGGCTAACCTAGGGCCCCCGGGGTGTAATGTGAGAGAAAAGTTGGATAGCGTCTCCTACCACTGGCTCAGATCCTCTCCCCCACACAGGTACCCATCACGGGTGTTTGTGGGAGATACCTTCTGTTACTTTGCTGGCATGACCTTTGCCGTGGTGGGCATCTTGGGACACTTCAGCAAGACCATGCTACTCTTCTTCATGCCCCAGGTGTTCAACTTCCTCTACTCACTGCCTCAGCTCCTGCATATCATACCCTGCCCTCGCCACCGTATTCCCAGGTAGCCACATTGGGGCTTGAAAGGGACATCGTAGATTTTTCACTTGGGATGCGTAAAGCCAGCCTTATACAACTGCTCTGCAAAGGGAGTGGGCCCAAAGAAGGGCTCTTTCCACGTGGTTAGCCCTTCTAAATTACAGAGCACATTCACCTACATAATCTAATCAGCTCTGATCACATAGTAGTAAGCAGAGCCATAAATAGATCTTAGGTTGTTTGATGCCTCATTTGGTGCTCTTCCTATTAATTGACCACAGTGAGGAGAGTTCTTAGAGTAGTGGCCCAGTCACATAAAGCTCTCTTCCCCCTGCAGACTCAATACCAAGACAGGCAAACTGGAGATGAGCTATTCCAAGTTCAAGACCAAGAACCTCTCTTTCTTGGGCACCTTTATTCTAAAGGTAACAGGGTAACAAGGAGGTAAGGCTCTAGGCCATCATCCGGAATTCAGGGACCGGGATCCTAGGCCCGCATCAGATCCAAGGGGAGTTTGGAAGCACAAAGCAGATCCCCATTGCTGAAGCAGAGTTGAAGTTCTTTCCCTCTCTGGCCCCTCCAGGTAGCAGAGAGCCTCCAGCTAGTGACGGTGCGCCAGAGTGAGCATGAGGATGGTGGCTTCACGGAGTGTAACAACATGACCCTCATCAACTTGCTCCTTAAGGTCATCGGGCCCATGCATGAGAGAAACCTGACTCTGCTCCTGCTGCTGCTACAGGTGTGGTTGGGGAAGGGCTTTACAGCTCATTGTCTCGCTTTCTCCATGGTTCTGACTCTAGTGTGTTTCTCCTCACAGATCCTTGGCAGTGCTGTCACCTTCTCCATTCGGTACCAGCTTGTCCGGCTCTTCTACGATGTCTGAGTCCCCTGATCCTTGCCCTTGACTGCACAGTCTGCAGGGTTCCTGACTCAGGCCGACCTCTTTCCTGACCAGTAATGCCTCCTGGCCCAGGCCTCTTATCCTCCTCCAGATTTTGTACTTAGCGATTCCATTCTGCTGTGATTATTGGCATCTTGGGCCTGTTTTGCCCTCTACTGACTCTTGATTGGACTTCGGCTGTGGCTTCCTTCAACTTGCCACTGTCCCTCTCCGTCCCATCTTTGCAGCCTCCTGAGGTGGGAGACTGCCATTTTTATGCAGTCATCCATGACTGACTCTCAAGGAGTATGTTGGGCCTGGGGATAGAACCCTGACCGGGGATAGGGACACAGGCTTGAAAATCACTTGATATTTGACTATAAATTAAGTATTCTGATTAGTAAGAGTAGATTTGGGGGCCAGGTGCTCCCAGTGGTGACAATAAAGTATTGTCTTTTTCTTGTTGTTGTTCCTGTAGGTATATTTCCTATATGGGCATTTTAGGGTAGACTTGGAGCGGTTGGTGAAGCCAAGAATTAGCCTATCCCTCTGCCCAGTCCTTCTTCTTTTAGCACAGCAGGCTCCTTGTAGCCAGAAGTGAACAGAAAGAACTGAGACCTGACAGAACATGTTGAATAAATATTGAGATCCTAACACTTCAGGTGGTGGGGAGGGCCAGAAGATTGGAGTTACCTGTGTCTGGTGTGGGACTGAACTTTTTGTGGGGAAGGGATCCCATTTCCTCCCTCTTTCACTTTCCCTTTGCAGGATGGGAGGAGGGTGAAAGAAGAGAGTGACCAGACCTAGAAGGGGAGGCAGCGACGTTGACCCGCTTCCTTTAAAAATCCTAGTCCCTCCTGGATTTCCCAGACGCTCCTGAGGTGGCTCAGACTCCACCCCACCCTCTTTGTCTTCCGGTTCTGGTCTCCAGCTGTAGCGTTTAAATCTGGCGCCCTTCACATGGATTGGCTAGCTCTGGGAGTGGTTCGCTTGCTGCGTGCTACCGCTCCTCCTCGCCTTTTTCCCCGGGCAAAAGGTTTTCAAATTGGGCCAATCGGTGGGCGCGCTCCCTCAGCCGTGGCGCGTCACGGAAGGGTTAACTGCAGCCAACCGGAGGCGGGTATTCGAGAAAAGAGCCAATCGGGAGGGCGCGGAGGTGTGCCCTGGGGGCTTATAAAGGCGGCTCCTGGGCGCGCGCGGCAGCAGTTGGACTGCGGCGGGCGGCTGTTCGTTGGCTACGTTGGAGGCGTCCTTCTTCACCGCTCTTCTACCTCGCGCAGCATGTCGGGCCGCGGCAAGACCGGCGGCAAGGCCCGCGCCAAGGCCAAATCTCGTTCGTCGCGCGCCGGCCTCCAGTTCCCAGTGGGCCGCGTGCACCGGCTGCTGCGAAAAGGCCACTACGCCGAGCGGGTCGGCGCCGGTGCGCCGGTGTATCTGGCGGCGGTGCTCGAGTACCTCACCGCGGAGATCCTAGAGCTGGCGGGTAACGCGGCCCGCGACAACAAGAAGACGCGGATCATCCCCCGCCACTTGCAGCTGGCCATCCGCAACGACGAGGAGCTCAACAAGCTGCTGGGCGGCGTGACGATCGCCCAGGGAGGCGTTCTGCCCAACATCCAGGCCGTGCTGCTGCCCAAGAAGACCAGCGCCACCGTGGGGCCGAAGGCGCCCGCGGGCGGCAAGAAGGCCACCCAAGCCTCTCAGGAGTACTGAGGGGCGCCCGCGCCGCAGCCGGCCCCCCATGCCACCACAAAGGCCCTTTTAAGGGCCACCACCGCCCTCACGGAAAGAGCTGAGCCATGTTGGGCTCGGGGAGGGCGGCCGCGGCGCTCGGCTCCCCCTCCCGCGTCGCCGCCGCCCGGCCCGCCCCTCCCCCGTGCAGGCCCGCCGGCCCTCGCGCCCGCTGCCGCCCGGCCGGGGGGCGGCCCGACTATCCTGGCGCAGAGGCCCGGGCGTCGCGGCGCCCGTGACTCAGCCGCCCGGGCTCGGGAACCGCCGGTGGGCCGCGACGTCTCCTGGAAGAGCTTCTCGTCTCTCTGACGCAGGGCTGAGGGGCGCGCCGGGGCCAGGACTCTCCAGACGCGGTGCGGGAAGAACCCATCACTGTTCGCCCCGGCGCCCCCCTCGACTCCGTCCGCCGGACGCTTCGGCTGGGGGAGGGGCGAGGACCCGGGTTTGCGGGCCTTGGGGACCGCAGGAGGTGTGTGCGCGCGCCCGCGGTGGCCGCAGCCGGGCCCTGAGGCCCCACCGCTCGCCCCACTTCCCGTCGGGCCACTACTCCGCCGGCCACGCTCCTCCGTACCAGCACCGGCCCGTTCGTCTCCGTCTGCACTGAGCCTCCGATTGCTACGGAACTGGAATTTTGCAGCTACAACCCATCCAAGACTAGTACCTTACGTATTGGGGAGTTTCAGATGGACTAATTTTGTTTATTAAAGTATTGGTTTTTTTTTTAAATGCAAAGTCTGTTGTCATTCTGTAACAGTTGTAATACCGACTTTAGACTCCTGAGGTGGTGGGATTGGGGGGTGGGGCGGAACTCGGATACAAGGCACATCTATCGGATGTCAATACGGGTTAGCTGGAGAGGGGCGAGTCCTAGGTTTCTTCGATCACCACTCTCATGGGAGATCATTTGTTGTTTGAAATGAGAACTGGCGGCAGGAACAAAGAACATTCCAGGAGAACTTTGCACAGAGGTCCCAGCCTCTAAAGAGTACAGGTTTGTGTCTATCCTTATCTCTACTGCAACCCCAGCAAAAACAAAGTCACCTTGAGCTGGTTTATTAGTTGAGTTGGTTACATTCAAAGGCTGTAGTTTGAACTTCTCTAAAGAGATGAAACCCCCACCTACTGTGGAGGCAAGGCACTCCCACAGCCCCAAGGTGAGGCAAGTCTCTGACCTTGCAGTTCATTCCCCTGGGGTAATCACTCCCCAGATAGCAGTGAGGATAGGGCACTGAGGACTGGGAAGTAGGCACTGAAAAATGGTGACCCAGGCACCTGTGCCCCACAGACCAGTTAGTGGGCATCATTAAGCTGCCGTGCAACATCCAGTATGTTCTTGGCTCCTTTGTTCAGCAACAAACTGGCCAGGCTGATGCCCAAGTTCTCAGCAGCCAGCTGGGCTTCTCGTGGAATGTTCCGGGCAGTGATCCCCACCAGCTGCGGATCATCCTCGGGACCATCTTCATGCTAAGTGAGGGAAGGAGGTAGGATCTAGTAAGTACCAAAGAGAAGGTAACAGGCAGGTTTGTTTCTTACCCTCTCCCACACCCTCCAGGTTTGGCACCTGGGCAGTGACATGGATAGTGGCCTGCATGGTCTCTTGCATGCTATCTGAGCCGTCTAGACTCCAGACTCCTCCGGTCAGGTACAGCTGGCAAAGAAAATGGGTTACCTCAGCATATTCTGAAGAACAGTCAGAAACCCAGGCTCTTGCAGGCAACTCAAGATGCACAAGAACACATCACGGCGCTCCCTTACGTGCCTTCCCACCCATCTCCCCCTGCTTACTTGCCCATCCTTCATAGCTGTATGCACCGCTACTGGCACACTGCAGCCTCCTTCCTGCAATGAGAAGTTCTCCCTGTAAGCCAGGGACTCAACACCATCGTGTGGCCAGAGCCCTCAGAAGACATAACTTAAACAGGCAGGTGCCCAGACCTGGGTCCTATCCATACATTCAACAATGAGCTACCACTAAATAAAGAGCATTAATATGAGAACTCTCCCCTTGACGACTCAGAACTCCTCAAGTCCCCACCCCTCCATAGGTGGAACATGGATCCTACCAGGTGCCTTAGGAAGGCTCGCTCAGCAATGCAGCGAAGCAGAGTCTCAGGATCATGCAACACACCCACCAGATCCAGCATGTCCTGGTCCTTGGCTCGGACTTCCACGCCCAGGGCCCCCTGGTGGAAAAACAGCCTAGGAGATCAGGCCTAATCTTTCCCCAACCAATGGAGGTGAGAACGGGAACCAGCCCACCTCCAACTCCAGGGTCCCTCTCAGCCCAGAAGCCTCCCAAGGCCTGCCCCTCCCTAGAAATGTTTATGCCGGGAGAATTAGATGCAGGTTATGAGACCAGCTTTTTGGTTAACAGAAGAAAGGGCACATCAACACATGCTGCATGTCAAACAGACCTGACCCACAGCATACATGCATTCCTCTGGGTGTAGGATCTGCAGGGGCAAAACGGGCAGTCAGAAGGGTGCAGATGGGGGTGCCTAAAAGCAGGCAGTAGTGAGAGGGGGCTTCCCTATCACACAGAAAGCCTAGGTAGGCAAAAGTGGGAGTCCGGCCTTTGATCCCCAATCTTCCCCAGCCTGGGACCCATGTCCAGCTTATACTGTTAGAAGCAGAGTGTTCAGAAAAAGAATACAGACAGAAAAAGGAGAAAGATTGGGGTGGGGAAGGGACAGCCCCTACCTGCCCCACCCGGTGCTGCCAGCCCATGCGCTGTAGGCCAGCAGCGGCCAGGATGATGGCACTGAACTCCTGCAGTTCGTCCAGCTTCCGCAGCCGTGTGTTGAGGTTTCCCCGCTGTGGAGAGATGCTAAGGACCACAAGCACTGGGCAGTCCGGAGCCTCACACTGCTCCCTTCTGTGAGTCCTCCTGTATCTAACATCTCTCCTTTGGTCTTCTTCTTCTTCTTTTTTTTTTTTTTTAAGATTTTATTTGTTTATTTGACGGACAGACACAGCGAGAGAGGGAACACAAGCAGAGGGAGTGAGAGAGGGAAAAGCAGGCCTCCCGCAGGGAGCCCACTGTGGGGCTCAATCCTGGGACTACAAGATCTTGACCCAAGCTGAAGGCAGACGCTTAACAATGGAGCTTCCCGGGGTGCCCCGACTCCTTAGGTCTTCTGTTTATCCATTACAGCCAACATTTACTTCATTACTCACATTTGATCGCTACACACCAGACACTAATTGAAAACGCTTTACGGGGACGCCTGCGTGGTTAAGCGTCTGCCTTCGGCTCAGGTCATGATCCCAGAATCCTGGGATCAAGTCCCAAAAGGGGCTCCTTGCTCAGTGGGGAGCTTGCTTTTCCCTTTGCTTGCCACTCCCCCTGTTTGTGCTCCCTCTGGTAAATAACTAAAATCCTTAAAAAAAAAAGAAAGAAAGAAAAAGAAAGAAAGAAAGAAAGAAAGAAAGAAAGAAAGAAAGAAAGAAAGAGCTTTACCTACTCCTATTTAATTTTCACAACCCAGTGAGGTAGGCATTCTAATCATTTCCGTTTACAGATGAGGAAAATGATAGAGAAGTCAACTAACTTGCCTGAGATTACAAAACCTCTGAGAAGCATTCCCTGACCCCCAAGTCTGTGCTTATAGATGTTCCAGCTAGAAGCTTCCAGAGAATTCCCTACTTTGTGCATGGGAGTGCTATTTTGAAAATTAGCTTTATAAAACATTGGATATGTTTAGAATATCAAAATATAGTAGAATAGGAAATAAAAATGTAAGCACTCTCCACTTCCCCCTGTACCCAAATAATCACTGTTCAGTATCACTATATATTATCAATGCCCATTTGTCTCCAGAACAAAAACGTAAAACTCTATAAGCAAGGACAACGTTGGTCTTGCTTACCATTGTCCCCAGTGCCAGGCACTGGCCTGGGGCTAAGAAAATATGAAAGGATTATGAATGGATGGATGGATGGGTAGATGGATGAATAGGGTAGACACCGGAGGGATGACACTCCATTGGCCTGTGTCTGCTTCTTCTGGAAGCTCCTTTTGCTGTCCTGACTCCCTGGGCCCTCTGGGCGCCCCCTGCCTTCCTCCTTGACTACGGGCCCCTCCCTCCTTGAAAAGGATACAATGCTCCTGAACTCCAGGTGTGGGAACTTTCTCTGCAGCTGGGCTGCTCTCCGCAGGGAGCTGGTTCCAATGACACTGCTCAATGGGTTTAAAATGATATTTAACCCGAGATTTCCTCCTCTTCCTCCCAGCCCTCCACCATCTGTGTATGTCCCACCAGGATGCCCATCCATGCCCCACTCACCTCTTCTCTGGCAAGGTCTCTAGGGTTTTCCCAACAAATTTTGGGTGAAAGACAACGGCATCATAGGGGTTCTCCCGCCTGGAGACAGGCAAAGTCAAAGAATGAGGACAAGATCTCAGTGCAGGTCACTTCTGGGCTCTCTCCATAACCAGCTAACTGGCATGTTCTCAATTTCCTGCCATGCCTGACACTCCTCAGTCCTAGAGGCAGAGGGAAGAGTCCCAAAGGGAAAAGCAGAGGTTGACATGATGCCTCCCCCCTGCCCATGCCTGACTTGCATGGTTCTTACTTGCAGATGGCTCCAATGGTAAAGCCAGGAGGAAGCACGGTAGGCAAGTCCTTCAGGGAGTGAACAACCAGGTCCACTCTAGAGAGATGGAAGAGGGAGGCAAGGAAGAGGGATCCCAGTAGCAGGCTCCCACCCCTCCTCCACCCATGCCTGCCTCTACTTCACTGGTGTGCTTAGAGCAGATCAGGAAGCGGGCCTGCCCAAGACCTCAGGACACTGAGACCTGCACCCTCCCTCTGTCCCTCTTCCCCAGCCAATCCTGCCTTCCAGGCAGCCAGACGGCTCAGAACCAGGTCTGAGAAACTCATAAAATATATGAGCCTCACTCTAGTCTATCCAAAGGTTGAAGCCCCATAGTCTAGCTGATATACAGGTCTGATGGGCACAGGGACCCTAGCAAGAGACTAAGAACTGTCTTTCTCTTACTCATTCTTCTCCAGCGCATATTCCAGCTCCTTGGTAAACAGGCTCTTCTCTCCAATCTGCCAGTCAAGAAACAGCCTTAGAGGGGCACCTGGGTGGCTCAGTTGGTTAAGTGGCTGCCTTCAGCTCAGGTCATATTCCCAGGATCCTGGGATCGAGCCCTTATCTGGGGCTGGCTCTCTGCTCAGGGAAGGAGTTGGCTTCTCTCTCTCCCCATGCCCCTTCCACCCATTCTGCTCCCTCCCTCCCACCTCTCCCTCTTTCAATTAAGTAAATAAAATCTTTAAAAATAAAAAGTAAGGGGCTCTTGGGTGGCTCAGTCAGTTAAGCCTCAGTCTTCAGCTCAGATCATGATCTTGGGGTCCTGGGATTGAGCGCTGCCTCAGGCTCCCTGCTCACCAAGCAGGCTGCTTCTCCCTCTACCGCTGCTCGTCCCTTGTGTGTGTGCGCTCTTTCTCTCTCTCACACACACTGTTTCTCTCTCTCTCTCTCTCTCTCTCGTACTCTTTGTCTCTCTCTCTCTCAAATAAATAAATAAAATCTTTGAAAATAAAAATAAAAAAGAAAGAAAAAAGAAAGAGCCCCAGAGTGAATCTCTTGGGTAAAGGAAAGAGGAGAGAGGGAAAAGGATTGGGGGGAATATGTTACCTTAGAGAGTGCAGTATCAAGAATCTTGTCCCCTGTGGTGGACATAGCAACTGAGGAGAGAACCAGTCAGGAGCTCATGGATCAGCATCTCCTGAGCCCCTCACCGTGGATACAGAGGCACTTATACGGCAATCCCTGCCCTCTAGGAATGTAATGAGCTAGCGGGAAGAATAGATACCCCAATAAAAAGACCCAAAGCAGATGTTAAATGCCAGACTGGCTGGGCAAGTCAGAGCTGGAAGTATCCAGAGGAGAAAATGGCCCTCCAAACCGGGCCAAGAATTCTCAGAGGTGAGGCGCCTGTGTGGCTCAGTGGGTTAAGCATCTTCCTCCAGCTCCGGTCATGATCCTGGGGTCCTGGGACAGAGCCCCGCATCAGGCTCCCTGCTTCTCCCTCTCCCTCTGCCTGCTGCCCGCCCTGCTTGTGCTCTCTCTCTCAGTCAAATAAATAAATAAAATATTTAAAAATAAAATTCTCAGAGGCAATGGGGTGAAGCTTTGGGCCTAGGGAAAGCTAGAAATGCTGTGCTTGCCCTTTTGGGGGCAGAAGGGCTTCCTTCCCATTAGCTTCCATTTCTGTCCAGAAAACTTACCAATTTCGAACTGTAGACCCGGGTAGAAGGCTTTCAGCACCGCCACCACACTCTCTGTCTGTATGCGAGCCAGCTGGGGGCAAACATTCCAATTAGTCCTACCCTTCCCTGGCACCACCCTGAGGTCACATCCTCACAGGGGGAGGGACATAGAGCAGAAACTGGAATTCAAAGAGGGGTCTGAATGCCCACCTAATGTCTGGTCTGGGAGCCCTCTATACCCCAACAGCTTGCTCAGACTCTCTCCATAGAATGCAATATGCCATTCTTCATGGGATTTAACATCCAGCCACCCCATTTATCTTCCATTTCTGAGGTCCTGGGAACTAACTCTCTGGGCTCCCCAACTTGTGACACCGTGAGCACAAAACTCTTCCCACAAACTTCCTCCACCAGGTAACTGTACTCACCTGGCTCTTTCGGGTACCCACACGAATCACTCTCATCTTTGGACTGTTTTCTTCCTGCAGAAAAAAATCCCCAGAAAAAAAATAGTCCCCTGTGTTCCCCAACACCTGGCCCAAGAACCAGAATCACAGGCCTGGAAGCAAAGAACCCCATGCCCTGGGCTGCTGCCTGCTAAGCCTTGGTGTGGGGAAATACTCCAAGCCTGGTCCCTTTACCTTCCTCAATACCTTCTGACCTCGTCACAGATCCAGAGAAACAGAGACCTGAGGCAAGGGCTAGCAGGACCCGCTGTTGCTTTAATAACTGGATACTGAGCCCTGAGGCCCATCCTGGCTAAGCCTGCAGGAGTGATGCACGGAGCCGGGTGGGTAAAGAGATAAGGCCCATCAGCCTGGCCATAGGGAGGGTGGGTCCTGCAGCAGCAGGGGCAGGGCAGCTGGGGCCACAAGGGAATGTGTGCTGAGTCACTGAGGACAAGTTCAACATCCACAATACATTAGGCACAGGTGTGTTGTCACCTTGATGCCAACGGCTACTCCACAGCAGCCACACCATGGGTTCCCTAATCCTGCTGGAATGCATACATGAAGGACTGGGGTCAACAGGTCTTACAGAGAATCCTGCTCAGCCTCTTGGCAGGCTGAGCTTGAGCACATCATCTCATCAGTATCTATTTATCTATAAAATGAAGAGGTTTAGACCCCAGTATTTTCTGCCTCAGATATTCTACAAGAATAGCTCCCGGATCCCAGCCTGCTGCATTGCTATCAGTTCTCCCATAAATAAACCCTGGGGACCTTGAGCAAATTAGGCTGGGCCCGAAATGCTAAACATGGCCACTAAAATTCTGGGCCACTGGGAGCCCACTGAAAGGAATCTAAGGTCCCAGAAACTGCTAGGTTGAAATAATCCCTTAACTGCATCGATTCTGCATGGCATATTTTATTCCATTTAAAAAATGTTTATTAAACATGTACATGCTAGAACTACTGCTTTTAATCATGAAAACTCTATCAAGGGGCACCTGGGTGGCTCAGTCATTAAGCATCTGCCTTCAGCTCAGGTTATGATCCCTGAGTCCCAGGACTGAGCCCCTCATTGGGCTCCCTGCTCAGCGGGAAGCCTGATTCTCCATCTCTCACTCCCCCTGCTTGTGCTCCTTCTCTAGCTGTGTTTCTCTCTGTCAAATAAATATATAAATAAAATCTAAAAAAAAAAAAAAAGGAAAAGAAAACAGAAAACTCTATCAGGTAAACAGGGCAGGTATCTCCAGGACCATATCACAGAAGCAACTGAGAAGTGAAGTGACTTGCCCAGAGTCACACAGCTAATAATAGGAAAAGAGCGGGAGCCAGAATCCAGATTTTCCTACTCTTGTTCAGTGCTCAAGAATGTCCCTAATGGCAAAAAAATCCCTCTCCTCCCCATCAAGCTGCACGTGGGAAGATAAGCAGCTGCCCCACCTCTTTCTTATCTTAGACTGGCAGTGCCCTCCACGGCTTTAGTTTGCATCTACGCAAGCCCAGAGGTCGCGCGGCGAGCTAGGGAGAAGACTCAAGGGTGGCGCCCCACCCACCATAGTAACCCAAAGGTGTGTCTCAGCTAGGGACCTTGAGAGTAGGCTGGGGCTGGGTGACCAATAAAAGGGAAAAGAGGGAGAAGGCGCACTTCGAAGATGCTTGTGTGTAGTTGGGGGACTTGTGTGTAGTTGGGGGACTTGCGGGTACGCTCTCCTCTCAGGATCCAAACTGGGACATATTCCCAAAGTGGTCGAATCCCGCCTCTGCCCTGTCTCGTGTGAAAGGGTCCGGGAACAGTACCTCAGCTGGTGGAGATGAACTTTCTTGGACTGGGTCATTAAATCTACGGCCGTGGATGCCTGGCACGGTGGAACCCCACCCAGATGCCCACAGGGATGGGGTTTCGTTCCCTCCACTCTTAACCCCGCCCCCACAGCTCACCCACTTTCCCTGTCCTTCCCATTGACAACCTAGCTACTGGCCCTTTAAAAACGGTTTCGAACGAAAAAAAAATGACGGATAGTCGCTCTGACCAATAGACGACGGAGGGTGGCAACCTGGAGCCAATCGTTGCGCCGCCAGCCCGGAACGCCGAAGTTGCGAGAGTTCCCCGTTCAGTACTCACCGCCGTCGCGGCCCCGTTGCCGTTGCCAGACATGGCTGTGTTGGAGAGGTAGGCCCCGGGGGCTGCTGCCGAGGTCCTCCGGAAGCCGGGGGAGCCGGAGGGCCCGGTCAGCGGGTGCACGCGGGTCCGAGCTCCTCCTGCAGCCTCAGACTCAGGGCTCTGCGTCACTTCCGGCACCCGCCCTCTGCCGGGAGGACCACCCTCGGGGCGGGAATTAAAAGGATTGCAACAGAGATGACCTTACCCACCTGTTACCGCCGCTACTTCGCCAGGCTAATGAGGACAGTGGGGTCCCGTCTGCCCCTCTTCCTGGCTTGAGACCCGGGCCTTACTGTTTATTTCTTTTACATACACCTCATCTTGAATCAAGAATACTGATGGTCAGTGACTAAGATTTGCTCCCCAGATTCACGCACAGAACAAACTCTGCAATCCCCCGACCAACACCCAAAGGGCTAGTCAAGCCAAAGTGAGCCACGCCCAAGAGGAAAAGTATTAACCCTAAAATGCTGCGTTGACAGTCAAGCGTCCTTGAGCCATATCCACACCCCTTCAGCTGGATTGCCCCACGAAGAGGATGCCCCACGAAGTTGGCCAGCTTTATATCCTAGCTGCAGCTCAAAAAATTAGTGCAGCTTACATGATGCTCCCCTGGTTCCATTAAAAATTAGCTCTGCTACAACCCTGAAGTAGGCAACATTCCTATTTTTTAATTGAAGAAACTGGTTCAGAGATCAAAGGTCATGCCTAAATACAAATATGGGAAGTGGGGGTGCCAACACATTATAGTTAGTGGGGAAGTGTGTTGAGAGAAGCGCTTTACCCACTAACGGTATTAATAACCATGTATTGAGCACCAGTGTGCTAGACCACTATCAAAAGAACTGAACGCCCATTTGCTCCTTTGACCTTTCTAACAGCTGTACAAGGAAGGTGTTCTCATTCCTAACGTACAGATGAAGAAACTAAGGTTCAGAGGAGGTAAGAGATGCCTATATCAAACTAGGATTCAAACTTGGGTCAGATGACCCAAAGTCTGTATTTGTAGCCACGATAAATATAGTATACTCTATCTCTCCTAAATACTACCTAAAGCACAACCTCAAATTATTTTCTTGGGCTAAGCAACCCTATAGGAGCAATTTTCCTTTTAAAAAAATTTTTAAGTAGGTTCCACGCTGGGCTTGGAGCACAATGCAGGGTTTGAACTCACAACCCTGAAATCAAGATCTGAGCTGAAACCAAGAGTTGGATGCTTAACCAACTGACAGGTAGTGTAACCCAACTTATAGGCAGACACCTAGCAACATTGAAGAGGATGGAAAAAAATGTTTTTTAGTAAAGGCCCCTTTACCCTGCTTATCATCTGGTACTAACTCCAGCAAGACGCCAACCTAGCACTGTGAAGGCAGGCCTAAACCCCAGGATCCCCACCAGAGTCTGCTTCCTGCTTGAATACATTGTTCACACAAGAGCCAAAGAGACCAGCGAGACTGCAGAGCAGGTGTTGTTTTGGGCGCCTTGGCCCAGGCTGCTCTTGGAGCAGAAAGGTATTAGGCCTTTTCCAGAGGTTCTTAAATTGAAGTGTTCTAGGTGCCATAGGCCCCACCCATTACTGGAATGAGGTCTTGTCAACACGGTCTTGAAGGAACTGTGCAGGAAAGGGAATTCTTCTCGAGCAGAGGAAAAGTACATTTTACACGGCTATGAATCACCATGAAGTCCCCAGAATAAACCTTTCAACCCCCAAACTATTATATTCTTTTATTTATAGACTCTGGGAGCAAGGACCCAAGCACAGCCTGGTGCTCTTGGATAGAGAATAAAGCAGCTATTGTTCATACTCGGAGGTTGCTGAGGTGCCCTCCCCCGCTGGTCTGGAATGATCCACACTGCTCAAAAAAGTCAACAGGAGGAATGGCGGGCTGGTCAAAGAAGGAAGGAGAAAAAGAAAGTCCCCTTTACTCCTGAGGGTTATGGTGTCAGATCAGGGTGGGGTCCGGGGCATGTGCCTGACTGCTGTGCAATAGCCCTGCGCCTGTCCCCCAGCTGCTTAAGTGCCCCTCCTGGAGTGCATGAGCAGGTCCCGCTGCAGCCCAGTCTCCAAGCTTGCAGTCAGCCGGGCTGTGGGAGGGTCGGTCAGCAGAGTCAATTTGTTGAAAACACCTCGACCAAAGTAGTCCGCAATCACAGAGAAGCTATCGTTGGAGCACTTGAGCTGCAGGGAGAGAGGAGAAAAGAATCAGAACTGCAGGGCTCCCGTCCTCAGTGAGGTGGAGACCAGCCGACACTCCCGTGAGGCTCAGCAAGTAGGGCAATTATCCGTGTGCTCACGCCCACCTGGTGCTGGAACTGATCGTGTAGATCGCGTTTCTGTTCCTGGGCCCGGATCATATCCATGACCTTCCGGTTTTCAGGGAGGCAGGTGGGACAGTCAGCATCACTTTCCGAGTAACTCTCAAAGCAGTGCTGATGGAAGGAGTGGCCGCAGAGAAAGTGAACGGAGGGCAACTCCAAGGCACTGTTACAGATGCTGCACTTGGTCTTCTGGAAGATTTTTGGACTGCAGGCAAGGGAGACCAGAAGGGAGTGGCAAAGAGTGAGGGCAGAGCCAAAAGCCAGGTGCAGAGAGGGTGGCTGGGGCCGAGGAGGAGAGAGAAGTCCGCGGAAGGGACTGCCAAGCCCTGCCCTTGTCACCAACAAGGAGTCAAATGAGGATACCCACCTTGGGCCTGCAGTGAGTCTCAGCAAGCTCCCTGCAAGGCCAACTAATGCTTTCAGTTTTCACAAGTACTACTAAACTATCCTTTTTATTTTTTTTTAACTGAAGCATAGCTGACGTAGGCCATGTTAGTTACAGGTCTACAACACTGTGACTGACGAGTCTATGCTTTGCTGTGCGCACGAGAGTAGCTACTGTCTGTTACCTCACAGTGCCATTACCATACTACTGGCCCTATTCCCTATGCTGTACCTTTCATCCCCGGGACTCAATCATTCCATAATTGGGAGCTTATACTGGTCTTTCAGGTCTTCACTCAGATGTGACCCTTCCAGTGAGGCCTTTCCTGGCCATCTTATACACGAGAACGTACACACACTCTGCACCCTACTCCCCTTATTGAACTCATTTTCTCCTCTCAGACCCTATCACCATCCAACCTAATATTTTGCTTATTCGGTGTCTGTTTCTTTCTCTACGTTGTAAGTGCCACACAGCAGGGCTTTTCATCTTTGTTGTTAAGAACAGTGCTTCAGGGCGCCTGGGTGGCTCAGTGGGTTAAAGCCTCTGCCCTCAGTTCAGGTCATGATCTCAGGGTCCTGGGATCGAGGCCCGCATTGGGCTCTCTCCTCAGCAGGGAGCCTGCTTCCTCCTCTCTCTGCCTGCCTCTCTGCCTACTTGTGATCTCCCTCTCTCTGTCAAATAAATAAATAAAATCTTAAAAAAAAAAAATGAAAAAAACCAGTGCTTCAGACATAAAAGAGGCTCAGTAAATATTTGTGGGATAAGCTTTTCTCTAATAAATACTTTATAATGTTAAGGGCGGATTAAAACTTAAAAGGAGATTAATATATATATTATAAAGACTACTAAATTATCCACTTTCTGAATCTTCTAGAGCCAAGTTTTTTTTACTGCTGAATGACTTCCAACCACAACTTAGATGTGTGTGTTCAGGAAAAGTAAAACACAGACTCCTATAGAAAGAAAAATATCTGCCGCAAGATAACATTCTCCAAAGCCCAATAAATAACATCAATGGAAAAAAACATTCTTTGCAATTCCTCTGTTAAAGCAGATCTTTAAGAATTAAATGTTTGAACACGCTCCATCTAACCCTCTACAAAAAGTATTTAGTGACACCCTATGAAGAACAAGGTCACCCTGGGCCTCTGTATGTATCCAGTTGCCAAGTACCTCGCCTTGAGCTCCTGGATCTCCTGGCGGATGCGGGTGGTCTCCTCTCGGTACCGCCGCACCCGGAGCTCATCCTGTGCAATCTGCTGGCTCTGTTTCTGCAGCTTTTGGACCAGGTAGTCCCGGATGACAGACAGGGTGGCTGTGGAGTTGTGGGCCAGCGTCTGCACCACTGAGATTGGGTCCGGAAGGAAAGGAAACAATGAAGCAGGCAGCCCCTTCTGGGTGGAATGGAAGAGCCGCTGCCCAGAGCCCTGGGCAGCCTGTGCCCACTTCGTCCCCGCTAACCCGTCCTCTTAAGCACCTAGTAGGGGAGGCATGAGGTTCTTGTTCTCGATGTGCTTGAGCACAGCTGCCACGTACTCCTTGCAGTCCTCCTCCTTCCGGGCGAAGTAGCTGAGCGCCTGCTCCCATAGGGAGGGCTCCTGCTCCCCGTGGCGCTCGCACACGGCCACCACCTGTCGGTACTGCTCGTGCAGCATGTGGTAGTGCACGATCTGCTGGAACCTGGGGCCAGGGCAGGGCACACTTCAGCGGCCAGCCCCGGAACTCTGGACCCTTCCCCCTACCTTCCCCACATCTTACAGCTTCCCCTGTTCATAGAGGTAAAGGACCCCATCCTGGAAGTCGTGCATCTGGCAGAGGACCAGGGCCTTGTCAAAGACATCGCAAAAGCGGCCACTCTTCAGCAGGGAGATGGCCTCTGCGTGAAGCTTCTCTTTGACCTAGGGAAGGAGGAACAAGCTGCTGGCCAGAGGGCAAAATCACAGGGTCTCTGGGACAAGGCCGATCAACTACCTCCTCAATTGCCTCTTCACGGGGGACCACTTAGCCTCCGGGGGTGAGGTGTTCTTGGTCTAAAGAAGGCTGCAAAAGGCCACCACTGAAGGTGGAAGAACAGTCTTTTCCCCAGCACCTCTGCCAGCTTTGCTAAGCCTTACCTGGGGATCCTTCTCGTGGGCCCAGTTCTGCAGCCGCAGCTCCAGAAGCGTGTCATAGATGCCCTGTGGTGAGTCGGGCTGGACCTCACTCATGTGTTCCAGGAAAGCTTTCAACTCTCGAGGGTTGTTGGCAAAGATGGGGATGAACTCCTCCGAGTTGGCCTGGGATGGGGAGGGTGAAGGGAGGAGGCTGAGTGAATGGCTGTGGTCACCTTGAGCCTCTCTGCCCCAGCCCCCCTGCTGCCCAAAAGCCATTCTCCCGGCTCCCCCGGAGGTCTCACCCTGCAGCCGGGAGCCTCCCGATCGCCTCGGCCTTCTAGGCTAGGCTGATAGTCCGTACAGAGTCCCTTCAGCAACTGGGTCGTCTGCTCTGGTATATGGTGCATGAGGATCTTGCCATAGCGTTTCATGTTGCTCTCTGCCTGCTCGAAAGGCAGCTTGCCGATATACCGGAGGGCTTCCTGATAATTCTGGGGAGAGGTGAAGGGCTGAGGAAGCATGTGCTCCTGACTCACCCACCAGGAAGCACTCTCATCATTCCAAGAATGTCCTAGAAAAAGAACAGGTCTCTGTCTTACGTACCCTGATGTCCTCTAGCTGGATCTTTAAGTACCACTCGTGATGGGCATGGTTCTCAGCTAAGTAGAGGGCATGGGAGTAGTAGCCAGCCTGCCGGAGGACCTTGATGGCTGTCTCTACATCAAAGTGGACTTCACTCTCACTCTTTGTCTGCCAGGGAGACATGAAACAAAATCATTCACAGAAATGGGGTTCGGAAGGGAGAGGAAACATGCATCTGATTCTAAGACCAGATTCTTTTTTTTTTTTAAAGATTTTTTATTTATTTGACAGACAGAAACACAGCCAGAGAGGGAACACAAGCAGGGGGAATGAGAGAGGGAGAAGCAGGCTTCCCACCGAGCAGGGAGCCCGACGCCCGACGTGGGGCTCGATCCCGGGTCTCCGGGATCATGACCTGGGCCGAAGGCAGTCGCCCAACCAACTGAGCCACTCAGGCAACCCCCCCCTTTTTTAAAGTAAGCTCTAGACCTAATGTGGGGCTTGAACACATGACTTGGAGATCAAGAGTCACATGCTCTACTGACTGAGCTAGGCAAGCACCCCCAGATTCTTCAGATAACAATAAAGTCGAAGCCAGGATGGTGGGAAACCAATAACAACAGTCATGATGATGATGATGTAAATAGAGTCCATCGTTTTACAACATTATGTCCTCTTGCCTCTAAGAAAGTCTCTAAGAGACAAAGTACTCCCCTGCCCCTACTATTTCAGGGACTCCTCTGGAACCCAGGGGCCTCACAGTGTTAATTCTCTGAGCTTAGATAGTATGGGAAGTTCAAGCATTATAAAACAAGAGGGGAGCTGGGACAGCTAGCAGGAAAGGCTATTCCTCTTCCCAGTTTAGCCCAGAGGGTCTTGGTCCCCAAATAAGGTCAGATCGTTCCTCTCCCTGCATCTGCTGAGAGGCAAGCCCTGGAGGAGCCACCTCATACTTAGTGGGACCCTTCAGAATCTCCCACTGACAAACATCCCCCCCATACCTTGATGAACTCCTCTAGCTTTGAGCTGTCCTTGAGCTTGGTATAGCAATTGAGCAGCAGGGTGGTGTGGTCGGCATTGGCCAGGGACTGCCGGTGCAGGGTCTGCAGGTAGGCGGTCAGGTTGTGGATACGCTGGGCATCCAGAAACTTGCGGATCACATAGGACGGCTCCAACTTCCCAATGGTTCTGGAGAGACACGTGCATCACATAGTATCTGGATCAGTGTACTTCTCAAACTTTCACGTGCATAGGAATCACTTGCAGGTCTTCTTAAAATGTAAATTCTGTTTTGAGAAGTCTGAGGTGAGGCCAGAGTCTGTATTTCTAACAGAGACTCCGATGATATCAGTGCTGCTGGATTATGGACCACATGAGAAAGCAAGATTCCAGAGCACCGATTCTTAAACTTGGCTGAAAACAGGAATTCTAGGGGCGCCTGGGTGGCTCAGTTGGGTAAGTGACTGCCTTTGGCTCAGGTCATGTCCTGGAGACCCAGGATCGAGCCCCACATTGGGCTTCCTGCTCGGCGGGAAGCCTGCTTCTCCCTCTCTCACTCCCCCTGCTTGTGTTCCCTCTCTGGCTGTGTTTCTCTCTGCCAAATAAATAAAATCTTAAACAAAACAAAACAAAAACCAGGAATTCTAGAAAAGTAGGGAAAGGAGCTAGACAGGGTCCCACAATCCCTTGTTAGGGCAGAAAATTCCAAGAATTAGTACCAAGGGAAGAAACTGTGGCAGCCAAGAGATGAATATCCTTATTTCTTAAAAGCATCAGATCAAAACAATTTTTTTAAAACTAAAGTATACTCCCAATATGAGGCTCGAATTCATGACCCTGAGATCAAGAACTGAATGCTCTACCAACTGAGCCAGCTGCCCATCCCTAAAATGAATACTCAAAGAGGCCAGGCTGAAGTTTAAGACAAGAAGTACTCATCGGGGGGCGCCTGGGTGGCTCAGTTGGTTGGGCGACTGCCTTTGGCTCAGGTCATGATCCCGGACACCTGGGATCGAGTCCCACATCGGGCCCCCTGCTCGGCAGGAAGCCTGCTTCTCCCTCTCTCACTCCCTGCTTGTGTTCCCTCTCTGGCTGTGTTTCTGTCAAATAAATAAAATCTTTAAAAAAAAAAAAAGTACACATCGGCTCAACTATATCTTGGTCAAGTAATATTTAACCCTTTGTGATTAAGTGTACTGTCTTCTCTTCAGGGCATCGCAGTTCCTGCAGAAAGAAGGGTGGTTCCTGGTGGAGCCTGCTCCCCTCACCGAAGCCTAGGTGTTAGCCTATGTGGCTGCATGCAGAGCATCTCCTAAAGCGCCCCAAGACTGACCGGATATACTGCTGAACAGCCCCATCGTGGTTTCCCTTGCTGTAGAGATGGTCCCCATACTGCATGAAGATCTGGGCAAGCCCATCACTGTCCAGGTGCTGGCTCTTGGCCAGGTTAATGGCCATCTCAAATAGATTCTTCTTAAACAGCATCTGGAAGGGGAGAGATTAAAAAATTGGTAGAAGCCATCCAGACAAGACATCATTCTAGAACACACCTACAACACACAAGGCAGATGGTCCTGGACTTCTGGTCGGCCTAGATCCCAGACAGGGCAAGACCTCTCAGATACCCCCAAGACCAACATCGCCTTTCCTCACAAGGTTCTCGGCAGACAGAGTGGACCCTGAGAGTAGACTCAGGCTCCTAGCCATTATCTTCCTCTAAGACCTCATTTCAGGCCATTTACTTGGTAATTCTACCTTAAGGGATCTGGGTAAGCCTGTTCCTCAAAGGAAGGGAAACACCCTGGCCAACGTGACTTGGGGAGCCTGTTCCTACAGCTGTGTCTGGGTGCCTGCGGCCAGCTCTGGGAACCTGGTGGCCTTGCCTCCAGTTTGGTCTGTGTGTCCTTCTCCTGCAGTGCGTGGACCCGCCCATCCCGCGTCAGCACGTACAGGGAGCCCCACTCAGCAAGCACATCCACTACATCCTCAAAGACGGCGCTATAGGCTATGAACTTGTTGCACAGGTCATAGATGTTGAGAATCTGCTTGTCGGAGCTCTGTGAGTCCCTACTGGTAAACTCTGACCTGTGTGGAAAAGAAAAAGCACCACATATTTATACCGCCTCTGCCTCAGCAACCCCTTACATCACAACTTTGATGCTGCCCATTCATTCCACCCTCAACAAACCACCCACTAGCAGTGCATCCCATAAGTACAGCATTGCACCGACAGTTGTAGGAAGAGCTCTTACTCTTCAGGATCCTATGATTAACATAAGTGATAGATTAAAAAATTAAGAACGTCCGAACACTCATTTCTTTAACGTAATTAGCATCTAGTAAATATGAGATGCTGTGCTTAGTGCTGACTGAAAACAGACTAACATTGACAGGGATCACTTCCCTCACGCAGAAGACCCTGCTGCCCCTTTCACGTATCTGAGAATAGAACCCCGTGTCCTGTACTCCCAGCCCTTTCCAACTTCTCTACTACTCGTTTCCTTGTTCCTCCAGTTTACTTTGACGGGAGAGTAAAAAACACCAAAAAGTGGTCCTAAATTCTCAGGAGTACTCTAGCGCACCAGGGCTGCTTAACAAATGTCTGTAGCAAAAATACGTTTTCCAGTAAAAACATTACAACTGGATCTAGATATTAACATAGTCTACATAAAACTAAAGTAGGAGGCTGGCAGGATCCAGGTATTAGGATTCTAAAATCATGTGAATTCCAGGGAACAAGGATAGCCCTACACCCTTTCCCTTCTCCCTGGAGTCCTTACTTGGGAGAAACCTTCCGGTCACGGGAGACAATGACAAGGTAGCCTCTAAACCAATGAGCGATGAGTTTATGGCCCTCAAAGGCAAAGCAGGGCCCACGTTCATCAGGCTGGTACAAATAGACACATTCATCTCCGGCCACTATGAACTGCAGGTCCTGTGAAGGGTCACTTAGGGCTGAGCAGCGCAGGCCACAACCATGGGTATCCAACTCCACACGAGGATAGTCCTTTCCAGAAACTATATAGGACTATGAGAAGAAAGGGGTTAAAATAAGTTTCCTTTTAGAAGCTGGCATCTAAGCCTTCCCAAAGGTATTCCCAACTCCGCACTGGCTCTCTAACTCACAGCACCCTAAGACTCTCTCTGGCTGCTTGCTTTGTCCATTAACCATCACCCATCTATTAAATACATAAACTGTGGCACCTGGGTGGCTCAGTCAGCTAAGGATCTGCCTTCAGCTCAGGTCATGATCCCAGGGTCCTGGGACTGAGCCCCACGTTGTGCTCCCTGCTCTTCAGAGTACTGCTTCTCCCTCTCCCTCTGCTCCTTCCAGCCCATTCATGCTCTATGCTTACCCATCTGCACGTGCTCTAATTAAGGTTTGGTTTAAAAACATAAAAATTAGGGCGCCTGGGTGGCTCAGTTGGTTGAGCAACTGCCTTCGGCTCAGGTCATGCTCCTGGAGACCCAGGATCGAGTCCCACATCGGGCTTCCTGCTCAGCGGGAAGCCTGCTTCTCCCTCTCTCACTCCCCCTGCTTGTGTTCCCTCTCTGGCTGTGTTTCTCTCTGTCAAATAAATAAAAAAATCTTTTAAAAAAAATAAATGAAAATAAAAATTATACACACACACATATATACACGTATATATACATTTATATATATGAAAAAGCAGGAACCATACTTTCTTCCTGTGTATACTATCACTACCTACAGTGGAATCCTGTTACCACAAGAAATACAATAATCATATACTGTTTTACCAAAAGACTATTCCTCCTGAGAGTAGGCTGTTAGAAATGAGAACAACACCAGGAACCAGCAAAATAAAGCAACTTGTCCAATGTCACTTAATAAGTTAGGAAGAAAATTCAGGTCTTTACAAGCTCTAGTTCTTTTCCTAATTCTGACTCTTCCTCATCTCTTCAATAAATAAAATATTAAACAGGACAAATGACTCAAGGTTAGATGATGAAAAATTTAAGATCCCACCTGTCTTGTCACTTCCTTACCCTAGGCCCCTGATAAACGGAGAGCCCTTTCCTGCCTTCCCCGAATTCATACCTGAACATTCTCAGTTGTCACAACAAACAAATGAGTGGTTTTTCCCGCTTGGCGAAAGGCAAGCCCAGTTACAGGATAATTGCCCTTGTGCAGAATCTGGGTCTTGCTATGCCGGTCCCGGGTGATGTCTCCTTTGTTCAATGTAACACTGCCATCTGTGAAACCTGTAGGAGAGCAGGAAACAGCACTTCACTGAGGCTAAAAAGATCGGGAAGCACAGAAGGGGAAAAAGACCATTTGAGGTACTTGTTGAAAGTGACAAACTTTCTCCTCATACCCAACTTTTTTTTAACAAAAAAATCGGTACTCATGGACTCTTTTTCAAAGAACAAAACTGAATGTTTTCCCACTCCAAACTTTAATATCTCAAAGGCCTGAGTTCAATACAAAGTGATCTCATTAAAAGAACAAAGACAAGCTGCAGAAGCAATTCTGAAGAAAACCTATAAAGAATCACAGAGCATTAGCTTTGCCTTCTGCTTACCGATAGCCATAAAATTGAGATTTTCATGGACAGTCAAACAAGACACAACAGTTGGCTCTGTTCCTGGGATGGCAGGGAAGATTCGGGTACAGAGTGGATTGCCACCATCTCTCTTCTCCAGGTTCCAGATCTTTACCTGTGAACAGACCTCAGATGTGTGAACCCTAGTCGCCTCCAACAACCACTCCTAGTCTTCTGGTCCTTTTCCACTTCCTTTCTAGGACTCACCAGGGGGTTGATGCCTTCTTCATCTTCACCAACAGATGCCAAAATATTGTGTTGCTTCAGTTGGTACAGGTGTGTCACCCGCAGTTTGTAGGCTTGGAAGCCTGTCAGCTGTAGGGAGCGAGGCAAGAACCAGATCTGGCCTTCCATATGTGCAGAAGAGTCAAGGAACCTCTTTTCCAAGGAGAGATACTTATATTTAGACCAGAACCCAAATAACTACTAACATACATCCAACTCTTTAAAATTTTCGAGGATTTTTCCACATATCATCTCTGGAAAGTCCCCATCCTTAAAAAGAGTGAAAAGGGAGGCCAGAGTTTAGTAGCAACACTATGAAGAACAAAGCAAGAGATTCCCGATCTCATTTATCTCCCTCTCCACAACTTGGGCAGGGGAGATAATGATACCTTATACATTCATTTTATAAAGCCTACTTGCATCCCTGTTCTGACTGATCTTAAAAATAACCTTGCCAAGTTGATATTTCATAGCCCTTTCACAGATAAGTAAATTGAAGCCCAGAGAGGTTAAATGACTTGCCCGGGACTGCTCATTTGGAAACAAGTTAGAGAACGGACTTCCTTCTTTCTTCCCTCAAGCCAAAGAACCAGCATTGGGCACCCACGTAAAAGAAAGTGGCAAAAAACACGAACCCCTACGCCTGACAAATTCCATCCCAGCTGGATCTCTTCAGGGATCCGGGGATGGAACAGACAGCTCCAGAGGAAGGATATCTCCAAAGACCAGGCTCCCTCGGCCCGAGTCGCAGACAGTGATGCCGGGAGGGAGGCAGAGGAACTTGGAAGCAGCGGGTCCTGAGGCAGGTGCAGCCGCGGGAGCAGCCCCATCATTCCCTAGCGGCTCCTTCACCAGCTCCTTGTCGAAGAAAACGAAGCGCCGCCACTGCAGGTAGGCCGCCATTTTGGCCCAAGGTCCCCGCCTCTGGGAGAGAGGTCATGTGAGAGAAGCGCACGGATCACGTGACGGCACAGCTTCCTGGAACCTGACTGCACATGCGCTTTGAAGACCGGGTAAGAGCTTCCCCAGGGCAGTGGGCGGGGCCCGCAGGAGGTAGGTTTTCCAGCTGGTTACCGGCTCGGCGGATTGTTAATTTGTTGGCTCTATACATGCGCTGGGTAAAATGTTTCTAAAGTGCTATACCTTCACCTCTTTGAGCATCAGGTTTTCCTTTATTAAATGCATGAGCAATTAGGGATCAAGTTGAGGAATATAAGGGCGTCTGGGTGGCTCAGTTGGTTAAGCATCCAACTGTTGGTTTCCGCCCAGGTGTTGGTATCAGGGTCGTGGAATCGAGGCCCTCCTGGGCCTCTGGGCTCAGCGCAGTCCGCTGGAGATTCTCTCTCCCTCTTCTGCGCCTAAGCCTGCACACTCTCTTTCTCTCAAATAAATAAAATCTTAAGGAAAAAAAAAAAATGAGGACTGTGATGTGCCTTGTGAATTGCAACCCACTGTGCTTAAGTGCATTATGTCCAGAGCTCCCAGGGCTGTTTTGAGGCATGAATAAAGGTATATGACACTGGTTTTTCAGCTATAGGAGCAGAGATATAAAATTAGAAGTTTGCGTCTACTACCAGATACAGATTATGAACCACAGTCAGTGTCTTATTCGTTTTTGATCCCTCTGTTAGAGTCTGGGGCATGAAGCAGACATGTAGAATATGTTTCTTAACAAAGCTAGGAAATACTCATGGTGCAAGAACTCGCAAGAACGTCGACTTTCTTTCCCTTTCTATAGTGGGAGGGTATGGGACATAAGTGCAACACAGGGAAAAATGCCTGGAAGGGTTAGCTATGAGAGCTGAGTGATTTAACAAGTGGCACGTGTCCAAGATATCCCATGGCCACCCACCATTTCCATCTCTGGCTAAACCAACTGTTCACATGGAAAACCGTAGGTGTACAGTTTGGTGTCACAAGGAGCTATGTACAGGAGATAAAATGGACGTGTGAAAAATTGACCATATGGTTAGTATTTGTGGAGTTTGCAGCCCTCTCTCCCACAGCTTTTTATTTCCAGAATATTTTACTCTTTACTCCCACCAGCTGGAGTTCCCAGAGAGCCGGGGCTGTGTTTTGTTTACCAGGGACCAGGCCTAACAGAGCTGGTAGATATTCCATGTTTGAAGAAATGAATGTAGATGATTTTCCCCTTACCTCCTCCTCTTCTCAATCTGGTTGACATAAAAGGTAGTGCCCATTTGCTCAAAAGATAAGTGAAAGGAAGAAACTGTCTAGTTCACATAGATTTCCTGACTTCCAGCTCAGATTTCTTTCCTCTGTCACAGTTTCAGGATCTGAACCTATGGGAAGAAGCACAAATGGGGAGTAGACCCTCTTTCATCTGCTAAATATATTTTTTGCCATTAATTAAAATTTTTGGATAGTGTGTGTATGCCATATGTTAAGACTATGAATATACATTAAAAGAAGCAATGTGGGGAGTGCCTGCCTGACTCAGTTGGTAGAGCATGCAACTCTTGATCTTGGGGTCATAAGTTCAAGCCTGACGTTGGACATAGAGCTTACATTAAAAAAAAAAAAAGCAATGTGAGGATGTGAGGAGGGGTGAAAGACAGGTGGAAGAGGTATAGGAGATTGGTTTTTTTTTTTTAGATTTTATTTTTATTTAGGGAGAGAGAGAGCAGCAGGGGGAGGAGCAGAGGGAGAGGGAGAGGGAGAGAGAGAGTCCCAAGAAGATTCTGGGCTGAACACGGTGCCCTGTGTGAGGGTCCATCCCCTGAGACCATGACCTGAACCAAAATTAAGAGCCAGACTCTCAATGGACTGAGCCACCCAAGTGCCTCGGGTAAAAGGGTTAAAAGATGTTTATACAATACGTCTTGTATTACAGGGATGTAATGTACAACTTAAGGAATATGGTCAATAATATTGTAAAAATTTGTATGGCAGGGGCACCTGGGTGGCTCAGTTGGTTGGGTGACTGCTTTCGGCTCAGGCATGATCCTGGAGACCCGGAATCGAGCCCCGCATCGGACTTCCTGCTTGGCAGGAAGCCTGCTTCTCCCTCTCAGTCCCTCTGCTTGTGTTCCCTCTCTAGCTGTGTTTCTGTCAAATAAATAAATGAAATCTTTAAAAAAAATTTTTGTATGGCCACAGATGGTTAACTAGATTTACATAGTGACCATTTTGTAATGTGTTTAAATATCAGATTCATAGGTTGTACACTTGAAACTAACAGTGCTATATATCAATTTTTCAATAAAATGAAGAAGTAATGTGAAAGCAGATATGAACAGCAGAGTGGCATCTTTGTTCTTGACTTGGGAGCTCCCCCTACCGTCCAATGGCAGATGTCCAGAATCTTCCTGTATTTCAACCTGGGAAGGCCTGTGTCCATTTGGTCTTATTGACAAGGGTACAAAGGCAGGGATTAGTGACCCGCTGCGGCTCTTCAGACTTACTGCTTTCCTTTCTCTCCTCCTTTTGACAAACATGTACTGAGCACTCACTATTCCTGCAGTTGTACTAACTGCCCAGAATATAAATATGAACAAGACATGATTCTTGCCCTTTAGGGAGCTCAACCACCACCATGGGGGACAGACACAGAAAGGACTGACGGGGTTCCTGGGTGGGTCAGTTGGTTAAGCGTCTGCCTTCGGTTCAGGTTGTGATCCCCGGGGTCCTGGGATCGAGCCCTGAGTGGAGTCCAGTTCCCTGCTTGGCAGTGAGCCTGCTGCTTCTCCCTCTGCCCGTTGCTCACTCTGCTTATGCTCTCTCACGTGTGCACTTTCTCTGCCAAATAAATAAATTTTTTAAAAAGGACTCATACTAACCAATCCTTAATTTTATATAATGAATTATACCTAACGGAGTGCTTTCACTTTTTATGAACTTTTCATAGCAACCATTTGCAGAAGTATCATTATGTCTGGTGAGAAACGGAGTCTCCAAGAGGTTCAAGTAACTCCCTGGGCGAGCACATCAAAGTTCTTTAGATCCCTAACCTTTAATTAAATGCTTTTCTGAAGTGTGAAGCTGGGCTATACTTGTCAGAACAGACACCGGAAGGGTGCCTAGGGTGGCTCAGTCGTTAGGAGTCTGCCTTTGGCTCTGGTCTTGATCCTGGGGTCCTGGGATTGAGCCCCGCATCAGGCTCCGTGCTTGGTGGAGAGCCTGCTTCTCCCTCTCCCACTCCCCCTGCTGGTGTTCCCTCTCTGGCTGTATCTCTCTGTCAAATATATAAATTTTTAAAAAGATTTTATTTATTTATTTGACAGAGAGATCACAAATAGGTGGAGAGGCAGGCAGAGAACAAGGGGGAAGCAGGCTCCCAGCTGAGCAGAGAGCCTGATGCGGGCCTCGATCCCAGGACCCCGAGATCATGACCTGAGCCGAAGGCAGAGGCTTAACCCTCTGAGCCACCCAGGCGCCCATAAATTTTTTTCAAAAAGAACATACACCAGGTTTTGTCTTTTTGTTATACTTGTCTGAATCCAGGAACTTCAGTATAGTGAGGAAGATAAGCGGGCAAACTGTACAGAAAATGATGTGGAACTGAGTTATAGTTCTGCATACAGAGAACTTGAGTTCTGAAGGGACTGAAGATAAGGAAGCAGTTCAAGTCTTAAGCTTGAAATTAAAGAGATCACAATTCAGAATCAAGGACTGCCTAGCCATGGCATCTTTTTCCCCTTTAGCAAACTGCTGCCATGAGGTACAGAACAGTCATATTCACTGGAGCAAAACAGGAACACTTCTTGTTCTGGCTGCAAGCTTTTATTTTCTATTAGTTTGTTTTGTTTTTTCTTATCTGGCTATTGGGGTAGCAACCATTTTCCAGACTACTGAAAGGTCTGGTTTTCTCTCTCTCTCTCTCTCTCTCTCTCTCTCTCTCTCAGGCTCTATAAGGGCTAGCAGAAGTTTCCACTTTAGCAACAGAAAAGGTCAATCTAAGATAAAATCAGAAGGAGGCCTAGGTGGCTCAGCTGGTTGGGCATCTGCCTTCGGCTCGGGTCATGATCCCAGGGTCCTGGGATTGAGTCCCACATGGTGGTCTCTGCTCGTTGAGGAGCCTGCTTCTATCTCTGCCTGCCACTCCCCCTGCTTGTGCTCTCTAACAAGTAAATAAAATCTAAAAATATACTTAGAGGTCCCCATACAGGAGAGCCCAGCTTCCAAAGCTACAGTGAAACAGGAGGAAGCGATTAGCTGATACTGATTGTGAAAATCTGGCCCACAAAAGAGGAAATTCCCCATGCACTTGGCAGAGCACTTAACCAAGGTTTTAACACTGCAGTAGTGCCTATTTTTAAGTTGTATTTCTCCCCACCAAGAACAAAAACAAGTAGTTAACCAATGTCTGTTGGGTGCTTACGGCGTCCCGAGCATTGTGCTAAGCACTTTACTCCCGTCTACATCAGCCCCATCAGGCATGTACCAGCGTGTTGCTTTTAATGCTGTAGAAACTGAGGCTTGGAAAGCTAAACAACTTACCTAGAGTCACACAGACAGGAAGTGGTGTTTACAGGCAAATCCAGGTCTGTCCAACTCTAAAGCCCCATATTCTGGGTGCTTGATTTAATTTTTTTAATGTCATTTCCATAAATTTGTTTGTAATTTGGAGTGATTTTTTTTCTATATGGTCATGAAATCACAGAATTCAAGAAAACTAAAAGTCTTGCTTTCTCTTGACACATCCCCATCTCAGTGCAAACTGTGCAAAGTTCCCAATCTTTTTGCCTCCTCTTCCACACTCCCCCATCGTATTCAAATTCATAATACAATATTCATAATAGTGTCTTAAGATACAGAGACTGGCACTCACTGCTGTTGGGAGTAGATATGATAAATCTTTCTGGAGAGCAATTTGGCAGAATGCATCAAAAGCCTAAAGAGAAATTTAAGCCTGCATAAGCACTTCTAGGAATTTACTCTAAGTAGATTATAAGGGGTATATCTCGATAAAGATTTGTCAATAGAAGTGTCTATTGCAATTTTATAACAGCAGAAAAAAGGAAACAACCTAACTGTCAAAGAGTAGTCTTGGTAAATACATTATTGTAGTTCTTCATGCTGCAATTCTATAAAGATAGCCACTGAAAATTCTGTAGAGAAAAAACGACATAGGAAAATGTTCTCAATAAATTAAATGAAAAGTCACAAAATTATTTCTATTAAAGTTTAAAGTGCGGGTGTCGTGGATATACAACATAATGCTGAAAGTGTTTAATTTAGAAAATTCAATCATGGGTGGTCTTTATTCTTTGTTTTTCCTATGTTCCTCCAGTTTTTTTTCAGTAGCCATATTTTTGTAATTCTAAAACCACTGGTGAAGAAGTAGGAAAAAACTCACCTGGTGCAGCTTCTCCGGCTAAAAGTGAGTTTTCCCTTGCTTAAGTTTTCCAGCAAAATCAAACCCTCTAGGCTTTTTGCTGTTTTGAGAGAGAATGAGAGAGCAGCAGTGAGGTGGTGGTGGGGGCGGTGGGAAGGTGGTAGGGGTAGGAGAGTGGTGCAGACGGAGAAAGGAAATTTTTTAAATTTATTTACTTATTTGACAAGAGAAAGAGATCACAAATAGGGGCAGAGAGGCAGGCAGAGAAAGAGGGGGAAGCAGGCTCCCTGCTGAGGAGAGAGCCTGATGTGGAACTCAATCCCAGGACCGTGAGATCATGACCTGAGCCAAAGGCAGAGGCTTAACCCTCTGAGCCACCCAGAGGCCCTGGGAGAAAGTAAATCTTAAACAGGCTGCATGCTCAGCGTGGAGCCTGATGCAGGGCTTGATCTTATGACCCCAAGATCATGACCTGAACCGAAATGAAGTCAGACGCTTAACCAACTGTGCCACCCAGGCGCCCCAAACCCTCTAGTCTTTTGTGCAACACGTACAAAATATTTTTAAAATTTTTACTGAAGTATAACATATATATGGAAAAGGGTACAGACTGAGGCCCATTAAATTTTCACAAAGCCATTGCAACCAGCATTGCAAACAGAGCCCTGCCAGGAGCCCAAGAAACCCATTAGGGCCTCTTCAAAACCCTACCACCCCACAAAGGGAGAACAATCTCCACTTCTACCACCGCTTAGTTTTGCCTGGCTTTAATCTTTATATCTAAAGTGAAATAATAGAATATGTACTCTCTGGCTTCTGACTTCTTTCACTTGATATTATCTTTGTGGGGTTCATTGAAGCTGCAGAATATAATAGTAGACCGTTCTTTTCATTGCTGTATGGAATTACGTTGTGTGAATCCACCACAATTTATTCACCCATCCAACTATGATGGGTATTTGAGTGATATTCAATTTAGGGCTGTTAATGAATGAAGCTGCTACAAACAGTCTGTGAAACATTTGTTACATGTAAACCTAAGATGGAGGTTGCTGGGTGACAGCTAACTTTTAAAATCCTCCTGGGTTGGGCGCCTGGGTAGCTCAGTGGGTTAAAGCCTCTGCCTTTGGCTCAAGTCATGATCCCAGGGTCTTGGGCTTGAGGCCCACATCGGCTCTCTGCTCAGCAGGGAGCCTGCTTCCTCCTCTCTCTCTGCCTGCCTCTCTCCCTACTTGCCATCTCTCTCTGTCAAATAAATAACATCTTTAAATAAATATATAAATAAATAAAATGCTCCTGGGCGCCTGGGTGGCTCAGTGGGTTAAAGCCTCTGCCTTCAGCTCAGGTCATGATCCCAGGGTTCTGGGACTCTCCGCGCAGCAGGGAGCCTGTTTCCTCCTCTCTCTCTGTCGGCCTCTGTCTACTTGTGATCTCTCTCTGCCAAATAAATAATAATTTAAAAAAATATTTAAAATGCTTCTGGGGGCCGCCTGGGTGGCTCAGAGGGTTAAACCTCTGCCTTCGGCTCAGGTCATGGTCTCAGAGTCCTGGGATCGAGTCCCGCATCGGGCTCTCTGCTCAGAGGGGAGCCTGCTTCCTCCTCTTTCTCTGCCTGCCTCTCTGCTTATTTGTGACCACTCTCTGTCAAAATAAATAAATAAAATCTTTAAAAAAAATAGATAAAATGCTCCTGAAGTGGAATATTTGCCCTGATCCACATTGCCCTCAGCACAAGACATACTTGCGTGGGTTATAACATATGCATAATATACCCTCACTTATATGTTTATTCCACTCTTCTGTCAGTTTGGCATATGTCCTGCAAGATGGCAACTTGTGGGTTTCTGCTCAGTGTAGGGGAAGGGATGTAGTCCTCATATGTTATTAAGAAGTTATTCTAAACAAGAACTAGTGAATTCAGCTGCCTTGGTCAATTTAAATCAGGTGGTTTACCTTAAAATGTTCCCATTATTTTACATGTTCTTTCAAGAAACTATTCTCTCTGTTCAGAGAACAAAACAGGTGACTCCCCAGAGCACTTGCACCTGCTGCATCTCCCAAGGGGACAGACACCCAGGTTGAAAACCAGGAAGCAAACTTGTGCTCTCACCAAAGATATTCTGGGGACAGGAGCTCAGGAGCAGGGCACACTAACCTTTCTGTCGTCGCAATTTGCAGCCATTTCAATAGGTTTTTTAATAAGTGTACTGAAACCATAAACGTATTTGTTTCCCAACAGACTGTGACTTTTCCACATCCCTATGTGGAATCCCACACCTGGTGCAATGCTTATATAGGACAGAGGCGAAATAAATGCTTAAAATGCAAAATCTGTTTAAAATGGATGGAAAGAGGGCGCCCCGGTGGCTCAGTGGGGGTGAAGCCTCTGCCTTCGGCTCAGGTCATGATCTCAGGGTCCTGGGATGGAGGCCCGCATTGGGCTCTCTGCTCAGCAGGGAGCCTGTTTCCTCTGGTCTCTTTGCCTGCCTCTCTGCCTACTTGTGATCTCTGTCAAATAAATAAATAAAATATTTTTTAAAAATAAAAATAAAATGGATGTTAAGAGAGGCACCTGGGTGGTTCAGCTGGTTAAGTGACTACTTTCAGCTCAGGTCATGATCCCGGAGTCCCAAAATCGAGTCCCACATCGGGCTCTGCTTCTCCCTCTGCTCTTTATTCTGCTTGTGCTCTCTCTCGCTTCCTCTCTCTCAAATAAATAAAATCTTAAAAAATAAAGAAATGGATGGAAAGAATCTACCTTCCCAGACAGCTACCCAAAAGTAGAGTCAGTCATATAGAAACAAACAAAATCTTTCTCTGTGGAACTGAAATGACAACGCATGTGTCCATCACTGTGGCTAACCAATCCTCAGGTTATGGAATGTTCTAGAGCAGTAAACTATGAGGTGAATCTTTGCACATGGATATATAAAATGCTCCTGATCTGTTAGTTACAAAAAAAGGAAAAAAGCAAGTTGCAAACAATCTAATTACATTACATTTTATCATTTGCAAAAAACGCAAAAGCTACATGTTTCAATATATATATGTAAGTAAATGCACAGAAGAGGCCTGGAAGGATACACACCACACTAATAACAACAGAGAGCTCCAGGGATGAGGTTGAGGATGGTGTCAAAGGGATTTATTTCTCTTTGTTTCTACTAAGGTCTCCATAGGAAGACTGAACAATCCACAAATTGAAGAAAAATCGACTTCTCCCTGGTACCGCCAGTTAGTTTATCTTCTAAGAATAGAAACCTGACTACTCTGTCCCCCTAAGCATCATGAAAAATGTAGGGAAAGAACAGGTAAGAGATCCTTAAACAAGCCATGGCAGTTACGGCCAGGGCCTTCAAGGCAGACTTCTGTGAAGGGAGCTCTGGAGTCGATTTTGGGAGAGGGAGGAAACAGATCTGTTTTCCACATTTAAGAAATGTGAGCTCATGTCAATGAAACGGGGGGGGGGGGGAC
>PITA01006062.1:0-44743 GCA_004023965.1 Spilogale gracilis | reverse complement strand
ACATTTACGTTCAACTACAGCCTCACAAATAAAAGTATCTTTTGTGTACAACGCTTTGAATTTTGGAATATTCCGTCTCATAAAAAAATGGAGCTTAGAGTAAGGAGTCCATTCTGCCGCTAATACAAGTGTTATCTCCGTCCTTCTAGCAAACATCATCTCTTTTGGTGGCTTTAGTGTCATCGGTGAAACGGAGCGGGATGGACTATGCCTGTAGCGCAGCCATTCTGATTTTTATCCAGAGCTTAGGGCAGTTCAGTACCAACCAGCAAGCGAGCGCCTCTTCCGTGTGGCTGCGGGTCATTCCCACTCCTAGGCCGGGCCTCCCCAGGTGACCGGAGGAAGACGGCCGACTGCGGGACTGTCCGTGCGCCCTATTCGCACCGGCCTCGGGTCCCTCCTGACCCCGACACTCGGGCACCCGACATCGAGGCCGGAAAGGTCCGGGAGCGCACCGGGGCGGGCGCCGGGCCCCGTGACGTGGTCCAATCCCGGTCCGGCGCCGGCAGTTTTCCCCCAACTGGCGGCTGGCCCCTCCGCTGCCTCCCGGGCCCGAGCCGGCCTCGGAGGAGGGGGCGGGCCTAGGACGTGGCCCAATGGAAGCGCGCGCCGGGGCGGCGGGGGCGGGGCCGGGCGCACGGCGCAGGGCCCGGCGGCGGAGGCTCCAATGAGCGCGCGCCGCGTCCGGGGCCGGCTGGTGCGCGAGACGCCGGGGAGAGATTGGTGGCTAATGTAACAGTTTGCAAACCGAGGCGAGTTGTGAAGGGCGCGGGCTTGGGGGCGCGCTGCCGCCCTCGTGGGTACGTCCGCCGCCGCGTTTGTCCCAGAGTTGGGGCCGCAGGAGCGCAGGCAAGCGGTGGGGGTGGGGTGGGGATGGCGATGGGAGCGGGCCACCCGTCCTGGAGGAGGCAACGTGCTAGCCCCGGGGGCGGGTCGGTAGCGGGTTCGAGGGCCGCGCGGATGCCGGTGCGCTTGGCCCCACAGCTCGGTCCCTGGGGCACCCCCATGTCTTAGGGGTGGGCCGGGCCGCGTTTCCGGGAGTGGGAGCCGCCGCCTTCGCCAGGTGAGGCTTAGGTGAACTCGGGGGACTCAGTGCCCACCCCGCGAAGAATCTTAGCGTTCCTGGCTCGGTGTCTGTGTGGCAGCGGGGCCGGGGGTTGGGATGGAGAACGCGGGCGGGGGAGCGGGCGGGACGCCCCGAAGGGATACCGAGGAGGAGATAGGCCTTTCTAACATCTCAGCCTCCTCCAACGTCACCACCTCTCAGTTCCCGTCCCAGCTCTGCCCGGCTTTCCCCCGCCAGTGGGGGAGCTCCAGGTGTATGAAGGTAGTTGAGCCCTAGGCGGGGATCCCTGGCCTCCCCCCAGGTGTCTGACAGCAAGACAGGGCTAGGGTGCGCCGGTTATACCCTAGGCGGTGGACGGAAGGCTCTGGTCTCCTTTCTTCTGTCCTGGTACCTTCCTTGTTCACGGATGTGGTGGATGGAGCCCAGAACCCTTTGCGTGATTGGAGTGCCGGGTTCTTATTAAAAGGGGTGAGGTGAGGATGTAGGCTGCTCCGCCGCTGGGGAGACAGTGAAGTATGAATCTTAAAGCTCTGTTCTGGGACGAGGTTTTGTCTTCTTCACACACTTCTTTTGGTTACAAGTGTTGTTTTTCTCCTCCCTTAGAGGCACAATGGCAGCCAGCATCAGGAGGCAGAGGCCGAGGAGGCTAGCCTGTTGGACTGTGATGGCTGTACTCTTGGCGGATCTGTTGGCACTGAGTGGTGTGTACTCGTCAGCAGGCTCAAAAGAAGAATAAATGAGTGAATGATGAATGATCTGTGGTGGGAGGGGAGCTTTTGGTTGGAAGCCTCTGGACTGGAGTTGCTGAATCCAGTTCTTTATCTTTTCACCTTTTTATCTTCTCTGTGGAGAGTGGTGTCTTTTGGTTAGAAGGGACTCAAGAATGTGGGGGAAGAGGGCTGACATATCTGTTTCCTTTTCAGACACACTGGCTGTGATGTCTGTGGACCTGGGCAGCGAGTCCATGAAGGTGGCCATTGTCAAACCCGGAGTGCCCATGGAAATTGTCCTGAACAAGTGAGGGTGACCCCAGTGTCAGGGGTGGGGAAAAGAGGGAGTCTGTGCTCCAAGCAAGTGTGTATTCTTCCTATGGCCCCCAACAGTCCAATGTCTAAGTGATTCTATTTGGGGTGTAGAGGCTCCTGAGTCCACACCCTGTTATAGGTGCCTGTGCCCTACGTCTCTTCTCCTTAGGGAATCCCGGAGGAAAACCCCAGTGACTGTGACCTTGAAAGAAAATGAAAGATTTTTTGGAGACAGTGCCGCAAGCATGGTGAGCTAGCAGCCCACCCCCTTCCCAGAGTTGTGGGCAGAGGGGAGGAGATGACAGACCCCATATCATTATTGACCTCTGATATGAGAGGTAGGTGATGGTGGACTCGGGAGTCTCATACTCTCTTCCTTGCTTATCTCCTCTCAGGCCATCAAGAATCCAAAGGCGACACTGCGTTACTTCCAGCACCTCCTGGGGAAACAGGAGGGAAACCCCCACGTGGCCCTTTATAGAGCTCGTTTTCCAGAGCATGAGCTAGGCTTCGACCCACAGAGGCAGACCGTGCACTTCCAGATCAGCCCGTGAGTGCTCTGCTGGGGATAGTGGGCTCTACAGGCCTGATGGGCTCCTCTAGTGCTATGGTTGTCTTGGCCTTAATGCCTGGCTTTCCTTGCCTCTAACTACTCCCTTCCCCCAGGCAGCTACAGTTCTCACCTGAGGAGGTACTTGGCATGGTTCTCAATTACTCCCGTTCCCTGGCTGAGGATTTTGCAGGTGAGTAGCTAAGGTGGGGCCAGTGGTGGCCAGGTAGGGTCTCATAGCAGGGCAGTTTTCCCTCCCAAGGAACCTTCGACAATATTTGAAGATCTGGGGAGCTGCTCCTGGCATTTATTTACTGCCAGACTTCTACAATATGCAGGACAGCCCCATGTAGCAAAGGGTTATTTGGCCCAAAATGTCAGTAGTACCAAGACTAGGAAGGTGTCATCCAAGGTATGGAGCTGAGAGGAGCCCTGTTCTGTTGTCCTTTGTAGAGCAGCCCATCAAAGATGCAGTGATCACTGTGCCAGCCTTCTTCAATCAGGCTGAACGCAGAGCAGTGCTGCAGGCTGCGCGCATGGCCGGCCTCAAAGTGCTACAGCTCATCAACGACAACACCGCCACGGCCCTCAGCTATGGGGTCTTCCGTCGGAAAGATATCAACACCACTGCCCAGGTGAGCCAGGGAGGCACTTACGGCCAGACTTGCAGGGTGGCTGGTTCTGAGGATAGAAGCCACTCAGCTGGGTTGGCATCTTCTGTGCATGGCTAGCCCTTGCCAGAATGCAGCAAGAGAGTGCCCCTCTTGGCTGCTGTTGGAGCTTTTCAGCCCTACGTGGAGAGTGAGTTAGATGAAGTTCCCGTGACCATTGTCTTGGTGCCTCTACAGAATGTCATGTTCTACGACATGGGCTCTGGCAGCACTGTGTGCACCATCGTGACCTACCAGACAGTGAAGACCAAAGAGGCAGGGATGCAGCCGCAGCTACAGATTCGGGGTGTGGGGTAAGTCAGTGCCGGCAGGGGGCTCGCGGAGACACCCTGGGTTGGGGCTTCTCAGAGGGGCAGCCACCTCATTTTCCTGCACGGATGCTCTCCTGAAGCATCGGTCTTCACCGGGTACCTCTTAGAAGAACCAGAGGAAGATGGGGAGGGAGGAGGATGGTTTGGGAAGATTGAAAGGCAGGGACCTTACTGAGTGGCTTCTAAGGAAACCCATGAGGCTGTAGACCACGTGCAATCCTTTCCAGCGTACTTGTTGACGTCATCTCTTTCTCAAACCCATTCATTGCTGGCCGGCTCTCCTACCAGCGCTCGAGTCCAGGCTACCATCATCTCTGATCTGCAGGGTTACGAGAAAGAAGGTCACTGTGCCTCCAGTGCAGCCTCCCTTCAGTTCTTTCTCCACATCGCTGCCAGAGGGTTCTTTTCAAAATGCTGACTTGATTATAGTCTGTTTCTTTGAAAACCCTCAATGGCTCCATACCTTTCACATTAGCCTGTGGGAGCCCTGATTCCTCCCACCTGTCTCGACCCAGAGCTCCTTGCTCTTTGAGCACTAGCCTCACCTGCCCTCCTTGGGCACCGACTCTGCTGGCTCCCTCAGCAGGTCCTTAACAGATTCTGTTCCCTCTCTCAGGTTGTTTTCCCTCCTCTTCGCCTCGTTATCTCCACTCATCCTTCAGATTTCCTCAGTTATCACATCTCCACAGAGCCTTCCCTGACGTTAGCAAATAGGCGACACTTCCTTTTTATGTTTTCTGATGCCATTGCTTGTCTGTCCCTCAAAACTCACAGGGTGGTATACATTTCACGTTTGTCTGTTTGCTCAGTGCTAGATTGTAAACTCCTTGATAGCGGGGACCCTATTTTTTTTCTGTCAGTTGTACCCCTGAGACAAATACATAGTTGACGCCCAGTAAATATCGTGGATTGGAGGAGTAGGTGAACTGTCACTGAGGTGATGGCCACAGATGTGGGACAAGAGTCAGGTTCCTGGGTAGATGAAGGGACCCTGTGTGTTCTTCATACTTTTCTCTGTCATCTCTTACTGAATAGATTTGACCGCACCCTGGGGGGCCTGGAGATGGAGCTCCGGCTACGTGAGCACCTAGCTAAGCTTTTCAATGAACAGCGCAAGGGCCAGAGAGCAAAGGACGTGCGGGAGAACCCCCGTGCTATGGCCAAGCTGCTGCGGGAAGCGAATCGACTCAAAACTGTCCTGAGTGCCAACGCTGATCACATGGCACAGGTGCCCACTTGGGGTTGCTTGAGGGAAAATATTCCCGACCCAAGGGGAGAGGACTCCACCCTCCTGAGCTAGGCCGCTAGCGTGCGGTGTAGCCCATCCCTTCTTCCTTGGCCTCCTCTCATTCTCCCAAAGTCCCAGTTCCTCAGTTTCTGACCTGCCCAGCCAGAGGAGGATCTGGGTGGGAACTCTGACATGCCTCGTCCTCCCTCAGATCGAGGGCCTGATGGACGATGTGGACTTCAAGGCAAAAGTGACCCGAGTGGAGTTTGAAGAGCTGTGTGCAGATTTATTTGAGCGAGTACCTGGGCCTGTACAGCAGGCCCTCCAGAGTGCCGAGATGAATTTGGTGAGGGGAGAGTCAGGCGTGGGCCTGGGGTGGAGACGCACGTGGGAGAGGGAGTGATGGGGGTGGCGGGCAGGAGGGGGCAGGAGTGTTAAAGAACGAGTCAGCGCAAGGAGGAGGGCTAACTCCTAGCTGTTCTGTGTCCCGTTCTTTCTCTACAGGATGAGATTGAGCAGGTGATTCTGGTCGGTGGGGCCACTCGGGTCCCTAAAGTTCAGGAGGTGCTGCTGAAGGCTGTGGGCAAGTGAGTGTGGGAGTTGGGGGGCTGGGGCTCCAGGGCTGGGCAGCTGCAGGGCTGAGAGGTTGGCCAGACTGGGTAAGATGACGTGCTAAAGCGCAGGGCTTCCACAGGGAGGAACTAGGGAAGAACATCAATGCAGACGAAGCAGCCGCCATGGGGGCTGTGTACCAGGCAGCTGCCCTCAGCAAAGCCTTCAAGGTGAAGCCCTTTGTAGTCCGAGATGCGGTCATCTACCCCATCCTGGTGAGTAGGCCCATCTGATCAGGCGACACGCTCCCTCTGCCTCACTGAGCATGCTCCATCTGTCTGCGCCAGCCTGTCCCCTTGTTTTTTGGCCAGCTGACGTTCTCCGCGTACCTTTGCCCCAGAACCTGTCTGGCTCTCCAGTGCGCCTCCTCTCTGCCTGCTGTGTAGGTGGAGTTCACGAGGGAAGTGGAGGAGGAGCCCGGGCTTCGCAGCCTGAAGCACAATAAGCGTGTTCTCTTCTCCCGAATGGGGCCCTACCCTCAACGCAAAGTCATCACCTTCAACCGCTACAACCATGACTTCAACTTCCACATCAACTATGGTGACCTGGGCTTTCTGGGGCCCGAGGATCTTCGGTGAGGGGGCGGCAGTCAGGATGGCAAGGAGGATCTGGGGCCACAGGGCTGACACGGGCAGCAGGCTGTGTAATCAGGGTTGGGGTGAGCATCTTCTGGGGGTGGGGATGGGAATGGGGAGGGGACTAGTTCATGCTGGGAAGCTACATAGTCTAGAGCTGGAGGAGGCAGGCTGGATGAGCTTCCTGGAATGGCTCTCTCTTCCCCAACCAGGGTCTTTGGCTCCCAGAATTTGACCACAGTGAAGCTTAAAGGTGTGGGTGAGAGCTTCAAGAAGTATCCTGACCACGAGTCCAAGGGCATCAAGGCTCACTTCAACCTGGATGAGAGTGGCGTGCTTAGCCTCATCAGGGTGAGAGCAGAAGGAGGGTACAGGGCAAGGGCCCAAGCCCCACCAGCCTTCCCAGAGTGGCTCCTCCACATGGTATTAGAACATGAGAAACAAGAAAGGTTTGGGAGATGGGAAAGTTTTGACTCTAAACACAACTAACCGGGGAATTGCTGTGATCTTCTCAGGTCCTGTAAGTACTTATGGGCATTATAAAATTTAGGACCTGTAGGATAGCTAAGAAAGTCATTCTCAAAGAATAGGTCTGGGCGGGGGGTAACATCTTTTAAAACACACTGGAAAATAATGGCCCATTTTGTTGTTGAGTAGAAAAGTGCAGGGCTTGGGGGGAAAGGAGCTAGGGCTCTGTCCTCAGAGGGCTCATATTCAAAGGCAGAGATGATTTGACTCTGGAGTCCATAGAAGGAGGCTGGTGAGGGACTAGGCCAGCACCACCACAAGTCACCTGGATGCGTGTTGAGTGGACGCCCACGATGACAGGATGTTTGTGGGGGAAAGGTAGCTTAGCATGTGTGCTTCTTCAACTTGAATCCCTGTTTTCAGGTGGAGTCTGTGTTTGAGACCCTGGTGGAGGACAGCCCCGAAGAGGAATCTACCCTGACCAGTAAGATGAGCGTGCGCGTGTGTGCACTGCATGCATGTCTGTGAGGGAGGCGGGCAGGCCTTGCCCTTGGGTCAGGAAGTGGCGTCACTGCTGTGGCCCCTTTGAGTTTTGGGGTTTTCTTCCTCACAGAACTTGGCAACACCATCTCTAGCCTGTTTGGAGGTGGCGCGACAGCAGATGCTAAAGAGAATGGTACGGACACCGTCCAGGTGAGGCCAGCATGGAGCCGGGGGAGCTCAGAGGATGGGGTATGGGGCCAGGGAGTGGCAGTGGAGGCAGGGATTGGGGTGGGCTTTCCAGCTGCCTGGGAGTGCTAGATCGCCCCTTCCCCCACCCAGTGAACCATACCCCTCTCTGGACTCCAGGCTGCCCCTGTGCTCGAGCTCCGAGGCGCATTCCCCTCCTCTCCAAGCCCTTTGGCTGTCCTTTGGCTGCCAAACACTGCACAGCCCGCTGCCCGTTGCCATCGTGTCATCTGTCTGCCCCCACACTGTGCTGGGAGCCACAAGCCTGGGGGACGCAGCCTGGCTGAGCCGGATTAGCCTTAGACTCTGCTGTAGTGACTATTTCCTGTGGGGGGTGTGTCTGTGATTCTTAACCAGGAGGAGGAGGAAAGCCCTGCTGAGGGAAGCAAGGATGAGCCTGGAGAGCAGGCAGAGCTCAAGGAGGAGGCTGAGGCCCCAGCGGAGGAGACTTCTCAGCCCCCACCCACTGAGCCAAAGGAGGATGCAGCCCCTGAGGAAGAAAAGGCTGCAGAAAAAGAAACTGAGGAAAAGTCTGAGGCCCAGGTGAGCTGCAGGTGCCAAATAAGGCCCAGGTATCCCCGGGACCTAAGAGAGTAGATGCCTGCCTTGTTATTTGTCCCTAGAGCCCCGCTTATGGAGAGTAGAAGGGCCTGGGCTTTTCCTGATAATGCTCATCTCTTTCCACTCTAGAAATCAAGTGAGAAAAAGGAAGCAGGGTCTGAGGGTGTTCCTCCAGCCCCAGAGGAGGAAAAGAAGCAGAAGCCAGCCCGGAAGCAGAAGATGGTAGAGGAGATTGGGGTGGAGCTGCTGGTTCTGGACCTGCCTGACTTACCTGAGGATGAGCTGGCCCGCTCGGCGCAAAGGTGAGTGAGACTCTGTGTGTCTGTGTGTGTCTGTGTGTGCGGGGAGGGGGAGCTGTCTGACCCAGGGTCCGAATTCAACACGCTTTCTCCTTTATACTTGATTCTTTTTTGTTCCACAGACTTCAAGACTTGACACTCCGAGACCTAGAGAAGCAGGAACGGGAAAAAGCTGCCAACAGTTTGGAAGCTTTTATCTTTGAGACCCAGGTTGGTAGGCTGGGAGGCACGCCTGCCCTGGGACCTGTGTCTGAGGAGGGTCTGGTTCTGCGAGCCTTGCCCTCAGGGACTCGGTGCATGCTTGGGCCTGTGTGCACCTCCCTAGGACAAACTGTACCAGCCTGAGTATCAGGAAGTGTCCACTGAGGAGCAGCGTGAGGAGATCTCCGGGAGGCTCAGCGCAGCCTCCACCTGGCTGGAGGACGAGGGCTTTGAGGCCACTACGGTGGTAAGTGGCCTCCCAGGACACGGTGGGTGGGATAGGAGCCCTCGTTTTTCTCTCACGAGGTCAGAGAAGGTGAGGAGAGCTGGGGAATGAAGCCGGGAGTGGGGTGCAGGGCTGGCCTCTCCTCCTTCAACCCCATCGCCCCTCCTCCCCCGCATCCATCAGATGCTGAAGGAAAAGCTGACTGAGCTGAGGAAGCTGTGCCATGGGTTGTTTTTTCGGGTGGAAGAGCGCAAGAAGTGGCCTGAACGGTTGTCTGCCCTTGATAATCTCCTCAACCATTCCAGCATGTTTCTCAAGTGAGCAGCCCCTTTGCTTTTCTTCCTACTTCAGTCCTGCCCAGCCTCAGTGTCTGTCAGCTTCCCATGCCCTAGGTGCACACCCCAGACCCCTCCTCCTCCTGGGCTCACCGTCTCTTTTCTGGCTTCTAGGGGTGCCCGGCTCATCCCAGAGATGGACCAGATTTTCACTGAGGTGGAGATGACAACGTTAGAGAAAGTCATCAACGAGACCTGGGTAATCTTGCTGTAAATACTCATGGGGATACTCACATTGGCAAGGTGTCCGAGCTAGGCAGCCTGGGAGATGCGGAGAAATGGAGACTCAACAGCCGCTCCCTCCTAGCCTCATAGCTGATTGTGAAGACAGAAGACGGTTACACTTGAGGCCATGTCTGATCAGTCCCAAACAAGGGTCATGGCCATGCCTGAATTGTCATACTGGAGCAGCAGCAGAGCCCGTTCCCATGACGTTAGAGCGGCTGCTCCGAGGAGCTGGGGATTGAGCTACGCTCAGAAAGTGGGCCTGGGTTTGGGGAGGTGAGAATGGTCACAGGAAGCAGAAACTGCGCTTTCGGACGTGTGGGGAATGTCTTTGAGGCAGAGCTCAAGAAGTTCAGAGACAAGGGAATAATGAAGAGGTTCAGCTGTAGTTGGTCCCAAGTAATAGGGTGTAAGGCCAAGCACGTGGTTTGGGACTTCTTTGTGGAAAGCCTCAGATGGCATTTTTGAGGAGTCTGCCTCTCCTCGGGGGGCTGACTGCAAGGTGGAGTGGAGTGGTTTGCGATCTGAGGGAAGAGTCTGAGGCTGGTTGAGGTGTATTTCATCTGGGGCAGGGATACCTATGCTTTCCAGGGCTAGCTCTCAGCCTGTCTTGCCGCCCACCCCCCCCCACCCCCAGGCCTGGAAGAATGCGACTGTGGCTGAGCAGGCCAAGCTTCCCGCCACAGAGAAGCCCGTGTTGCTCTCAAAAGACATCGAGGCCAAGATGATGGCCCTGGACCGTGAGGTGCAGTATCTGCTCAATAAGGCCAAGTTCACCAAGCCCCGGCCACGGCCCAAGGACAAGAATGGGACCCGGGCAGAGCCTCCCCTCAATGCCAGTGAACAGGCAGAAAAGGTCATCCCTCCACCAGGTGAGGGCAGGGTGCCTGGCTCCGGGTGCTATTGGGCAGGAAGAAGGCCTCTCCTTCCTGGGACTACATTTTACCCCTGGTTTCCTTCCAGGCCAGACTGAAGATGCAGCGCCCATTTCAGAACCTGAGAAAGAGACTCGTGAGTTGGGAAAAGTGATTGGGAATACTGTTATTGCTTAACCTAGGGCTTGACACATTGGCAGGCACAGCCAGTTTCTGGAAGGTCCACAAGCTATGAATGGCCGGTACATTTTTAGGTTGTTTTACACACACACACACACACACACACACACACATACACACACACACACACACAGGCTGAGTATGACCCACAACTCCTAAAACATTTATTATCTGGCTTTTTACTGGAAAAGTATGCCAGCCCTCCATTAGTCCCTTTCTCCTTTCTGCAGAAGCTAACCTCTTCCTTCCCAAAAGCAGGATCTGAACCAGCGGACGCCGAGCCTCTGGAGCTGGGAGGTCCTGGAGCAGGTGAGCCTGAAGCTGGGCGTATCTGGGAAGCCTGGTTGGTAGGTTCCAGGGTGGGGGGATCTGTACAGAATGGGGGTCACCTCCGCTTCACCTGCTGGCATCCTGTTGCTCTTCCCACCTCCCAGCGGAACCGGAACAGAAGGAACAGCCAACAGGACAGAAGCCGACTTTGAAGAATGATGAACTATAACCCCCGTCCCGGTTCCCCCATTCATCCCTCCTCCTTCTCCTACCTCCTCTATTTATTAAACATCGAGGGTTGGGGGAGGGATTGCTCCTGCCCTCAGAGGCTTCAGTTCCTTTTCTCTCACCTTGATCAGAGGTGTGGAGGAAGGGAAGGAAGGGACAGCTCACCAGTTCCTTCTGCAGTGGTTCTGTGGTAAAAACTGAAATTGCTCGATTTCCTAATCCCACCCCTGGTTCCCTACCCATCCAGGCCCTAATTTGGGAAAAATCACTATTATGTCTTAATTCTTTGGCTGTGGGTAGGTGAGAAATTGGCCACGAGGGGTCGGTGGACCTGGCAGAGGGAGGGATGCCCTGGGATCTTAGAGAGTCTCCAGTCTTCTCTGTCCTCCTTCCCGTTCCCTCTTCCACCAGGAAGTCCACCCTGCAAGGGCCAGTGTCCACAGAGCCTTGGTTACCAGGTCTGGTTTCTGAGTGCCTATCTCTGCTCTCTCCTCCTCCACGGTCTGGTCTTTCCCTAAAAGGCCCCATCCCCAGGGACTCCTCTTCCTATGGTTTCCTGCCTTCCTGTGGCAAGCTTGGCAGCCATGTGCCTCTTGCCCAAGCGATCCGGGCAGGCTGCAGTAAAGCTAGATCAATCTCCACCTGCTTGTGCAACGCCCCGGTGGCCAGAGTCGGCAGGGAGAAAGCGGAAGGAATCCAGCCACCTCTGTGGGAGATAAGTGTGAAAACCCCCAAGCTCCCACTTGCGGGCTCTCGGGCAAGGAGAGCGTACAGAGCAGCCAGCATGGGATGTCAGCCTCCCATGTGCACTGTCGAGGTCTACATCTTCCAAGTAGCCTGTTCTCCATGTCCCTGTGACTCCTGGCCCTCTCCTCTTTTCTGCCTGCCCAGACATAGCCTTTCCTTGGCCCCTTGTCCCTGGGCTGACCAAAATGTGCTTTCTACTGTGAGCCCCTATACCAAGACCCTGGGAGAAGGAGAGGCCGTGGTGTGAATGTAAAAAAGCCACCTCGCCCTCTCTGCAGCAGGCTTTGTGAGGGACAGAAGGGGGTGGGGGCTGGCCTGCCTTTCTGGAATTGCTCTGCTAAGAAGGGGGCTCTTGACCCACCACGTCCGTATTGGGGAGCCTGTCCTCCAGTATTCCGTCTGGGGCAGGAGCCACTGCTGCCCCCCAGCTCCCAGGGTAAGGGGGAACCTGGTTGTGTCTTGTCTGTTGTCTTTTTTTTTTCCTTTTTTTTTTTTTTTCTTTTGCCACATTGGCAGAAATGAGACTGCAGGGTCCCACCCCATCCTGTATGTTTGACTTCTTTCACTAGCAGTTGAGGCTGGTTGGACAGGTTTGAGTCAAATTGTACTTTGGTCCATTGTTAACTGAGAAACTGTTTCAATAAAATATTCTTTTCTACAGTTTTTGTGCCATGATTTTTTAAAGTTTTTAATTTATTTACTTGTCAGCGAGAGAGCACAAACAGTGGGGGTGGCAGGCAGAGGGAGAAGCAGGTTCCCTGCTGACTAAGGAGGCTGACTCTGGACTCGATCCCAGGACCCTGGGATCATGACTTGAGCCAAAGGCAGACGCTTAACCAACTGAGCCACCCAGACGTCCCTTATGTTGTGGGTTTTATTTTATTTTATTTTATTTATTTATTTGACAGAGATCACAAGCAGGTAGAGAGGCAGGCAGAGAGAGAGGAGGAAGCGGGCTCCCCGCTGAGCAGAGACCCAGATGTGGGCCTCGATCCCAGGACCCTGGGATCATGACCTGAGCTGAAAGCAGAGGCTTTAACCCACTGAGCCACCCAGGCGCCCTATGCTGTGGTTTTTTAAACGTTTGTTTCCTGAGTATAGACAATCCATGTTTATTACAGAAAATTTGTAAGATGGGAGTTTGAATCTCAAAATTACTAGTACCACCACGATATTAACATTTTGGACATAGTTTAGGTTCATAGGTGTGAGCTATTTTGTTTTTTCATGAAAACAAAACTGGTTTTATTTTTCCGCTGGTTTTATTTGGACCTCTGTGTGTCCCATACTTTTTTAGGTCAAGATGACAACCCTATTTTGCAAATACAAATTGACAGTTCATGGGGCACCTAGCTGGTTCAGTCAGTAGAGCATGTGACTCTTGATCTCAGGGTTGTGAGTTCAAGCCCCACATTGGGAGTGGAGCCTACTTACTAACTAGCTAACTAAGCAAATAAGAAATCGACAGTTGACAGTTCATAAAGGAATCAGGTGTTAAGTCCCTCAGCTATGCTTGAAATTAATTCTGATCTGTTAGCCCTCTCTGTTAACTGCCCTGATACGAGAAGGTGTTGCTAGAGACTGACCACTCAATTCACCAGCACAATTACTTTGGGTTGTTCATCAGTCTTGATGGAACCATATTTTACCAATGGAAGATCACTCCAGTCACTAATCACATGTCTAAGAAATTAAAGATGAAGATTGTTTTTCTCTAAAGGCTAAACTGGTCAGACAAGTTTTGAGCCTGGAAGTCTTTTTTCTTTTTTATAGTAGACTTTTTTTTAGAGCAGTTTCAGGTTCACAGCAAAATTGAGCAGAAAGTCCAGAGACCTCCCATATACCCTCTAGCTCTATAGATGCACAGCCTCCCCCACTACTGCCCCCCACCAGAGTAATATGGTTATAATAATCTATGATCTTATATTGATTATTGTCATCACTCAAAGTATAGTTTGTGTTCAGGTTCACTCTTGACATTGTACATTCTTCTATTTTGGACAAATGTAAAATACATGTGCCGACCACTACGTGTTATATAGAGTAGTTTCACTGCCCAAAACATCTTCCACGCTCGGTCTATTCCTCCATCCCTCCCCGGCCCCTCCAACTCCTGGCAACCACAGACCTTCTTGCTGTCTCCATAGTTTTGCCTTTTCTAGAATGTCATCTAGTTGGAGTCATACAGCATGTAGCCTTTCAGACTGGCTACTTTTGCTTAGCAACATGCATTCACATTTCCTCCATGTCTTCATGGCTCGACAGCTCATTTCTTTGTAGCTCTGAATAACACCCCGTTGTCTAGAAGCACCATGGTGTCACCACTCACCTACTGTCGGACATGGTTGTTTTTCCAGGTTCTGCCAATCATGAACAAAGCTGCTATAAAGCTCTGTGTCCAGGTTTTACATTTTCAACTCATAGCGGTATGTAATTTTACATATATTTTTAAATTAATGTCATAAGCATGCCATTAGCAATTCCTAAATATAAAAGTAGTGAGTTTTTAATGGCCATTCTTTTTGAAGGATCGATTTTGAGATTTCTAGTTTCCGTCATCAGATGGATATTATTAACAGCTGTAATACACTGAATACATATTCCACGGTTTCCTTAATCTTTCATCTATTACTGCAACTCCCAGGGTGTTTTGCTTTTCAGTATTACAAATAACAGTGACTACCTTTGGGCACAGTGTTGTTTTCATGATCTCTTAGGTTATGTTCGAAGGTAGGAATATTTGAGGCAGTGGTTCTCAATTGGGGCGATTTTGCCAGAGGACATTTGGCAATGAGTGGAGACACTCTGGGCTGTCAAAATGGGGGGTGGAGAGGTGTTACTGATATCTAGTGGATGGATATCAAGGATGCTGCCAAGTATCCTACCATGCACGGAACAGCCCTCCCCACCGCAAAGAATTACCTCGTCCAAAATGTCCATAGCGTTGATATGGAGAAACCCTAATCTAAATTTTCAAGTATTATCTTCTTTTAATTCTTTGTCATTGTGGCTGGGAAGCAACATCGTTGGTTGGTTAAGGACATGGGTTTTGGTGTCCAGCAAATTAGGAACTAGGTAGTAACCTACTCCTGAGACAAATCATTTGACTTTGATTTTTCTTTTTCCTTTTTTTTTTTTTAAGATTTTATTTATTTGACAGAGAGAAACACAGCCAGAGAGGGAACACAAGCAGGGGGAGTGAGAGAGGGAGAAGTTGGGCTCCTGCCGAGCAGGGAGCCCAATATGGGACTCGATCTCCAGGATCATGACCTGAGCCGAAGGTAGTCGCTTAACCAACTGAGCCACCCAGGGGCCCCTGATTTTTCTTTTTAAAGAAGATGAGACCCAACCTCACATGGTTTCTAAAACCAATACAGCATTAGTACTTTAATTTTGCCAACCTGATAAATTAAAAAGTGACTTTTATTTTATTTTAGGATTGAGGTTGAAGATCTTAAGTGCTGCTTGTATTTTCTCTCTGTGTGAGCTATGGCTCCCTACCCCTCGTCCCTTTTCCTGTTAGGTTCTATTGGTCTTTTTTTTTTTTTTTTTTTAAGATTTTATTTATTTGACAGAGAGAAACACAGCCAGAGAGGGAACACAAGCAGGGGGAGTGAGAGAGGGAGAAGCAGGCCTCCGGCCGAGCAGGGAGCCGGATGTGGGACTCGATCTCCAGGATCATGACCGGAGCCGAAGGCAGTCGCTTAACCAACTGAGCCACCCAGGCGCCCCCGGTTCTTTGGTCTTAATGATCTTTCAGGATTCTCACTCTATTAAGGAAACCAGCCCTTAATCCATGACCTGTAAATATATTTTACCCAGTTTAGGTTTTGACTTTGTGTATGGTCTTCAGCATAAATTTATTTTAGGTAGAATTTACCATTATTTTTGTATGGCTTTTAGGTATTTGCTATGCTGAGGCCATCCCCATTCCAAGATTATAAGAATGTTTCCATGCTTTTGTCTAGTACTTATGGTTTTACTTTTTTGTGTTTAGACTTTTGATGCACCTAAAGTTTATTTTATTGTAAGATATGAAGTCGTGATTCAATTAGCCAGTATTCCAATACCAGTTTATTGGAATCTGTCTTTTCTAGGCTGTTATGGAAAGCCACACTTATTATATAACACGTTCTTAGACGGATTTGAGCTTATATTGAAATTTTTCATTATCAATGATGCTTTTGAATAATGCATAGGTTTGGGGTGCCTGGTTGCCTCAGTAAGAAAAGCATATGACTCTTGATCTTGGGGTGATGAATTTGACCCCCTTGTCGGGTGTAGAGATTACTTATATAAATAAACTTTAAAAAATAACGTACAGTTTTAGTTATTATAGTTTTAAAATTTTTTAAATTTTATTTATTTGACAGAGAGAAACACAGCCAGAGAGGGAGCACAAGCAGGGGGAGTGAGAGAGGGAGAAGCAGGCTTCCCGCCGAGCAGGGAGCCCGATGTGGGACTTGATCCCAGGTCTCCGGGATCATGACCTGAGCCGAAGGCAGTCGCCCAACCAACTGAGCCACCCAGGCGCCCCCAAATAAATAAATCTTTAAAAAATAAAATAAAATAGGGGCTGCTTCTCCCTCTCTCGCTCCCCCTGCTTGTGTTCCCTCTCTGGCTGTGTTTCTCTCTGTCAAATAAATAAAATCTTTAAAAAATATATTTTATTTATTTGTTTTGAGAGAGAGAGAAGCAGGAGCAGAGGGAGAGGGGGAATCTCAAGTAAACTCCCCACTAAGCATGCAGCCCAATGCAGGGCTTGATCTCACAACCTTGAGATCATGGCCTGAGCCAAAACCAAGAGTTGCACTTAACCAACTGAGCCACCCAGGCGCCCCTTAAAATACCCATTTTTAAAAAATATTTTGTTTATTTATTTGACAGAGAAAAACACAGCTAGAGAGGGAACACGCTTGTGTGTGAAGGTAGACACCCAGCGACTAAGCCACCCAGGCTCCCTAAAATACCCATTTTTATTGCAAGATAGACCAATAGATTTTAACTTATCAGAATATGAAAATTTCATTGACTTGGTTTCAGATTCCACATTGCAACCAATCTTTAAGAAACTAACATTTGTCTAGCTTAGTGTAGTATCAAAAAAGAATATCCACAAATATCTGGAAAGGCTATAAAATTACTACTTTTTTTCCAACTACATATCTGTGTGAGGCTCTATCTTCATATACTTCATCCAAAACAGCAGAGACAGCAGCTTAAAATCCAGAAGATGTGAGAATACAGTGGTCTGTTAAACCAGAAGTTAAAGGAATTTGCAAAAATGTAAAACAGTCTCATTATTTTCATAAATTCTTGAAATAGAATTATTTTTTCATTAAAAATGGGGTTCCTGGGTGGCTCAGTTGGTTAAGCGACTGCCTTTGGCTCAGGTCATGATCCCGGAGACCCTGGATCAAGTCCCACATCGGGCTCCCTGCTCGGCGGGAAGCCTGCTTCTCCCTCTCTCACTCCCCTTGCTTGTGTTCCCTCTCTGGCTATGTCTCTCTCTGTCAAATAAATAAAATCTTAAAAAAAATTTTTTTTTTAAATCAGAAACTTCTTTCTCTTTATTTAGGCCTTAAGAAGAAAGTTAACTTCGGTCATGTAGTATGTTAAGAAAAAAAGGGACGCCTGGGTGGCTCAGTTGGTTAAGTGACTGCCTTCGGCTCGGGTCATGATCCCGGAGACCTGGGATCGAGCCCCACATCGGGCTCCCTGCTTGGCAGGAAGCCTGCTTCTCCCTCTCTCACTCCCCCATCTTGTGTTCCCTCTCTGGCTGTGTTTCTCGCTGTCAAATAAATAAAAATCTTAAAAAAAAAAAAAAGAAAGAAAGAAAATCCAGTTTTAAATAGATAGGACCAAATAATCAGAGAAATAATTTCTTCTGTAAAATTTGGCCAAATTTTATCAAAAATGTAATATACAAAAAAAATGTAATATACAGCATTTCATATTATACAAAGATTGCTTGGGATCATAACATTCCAAATGTATGGTAATTGCAACTCCATTCCAACAGATATCAAAAGTATTTGCTTTCATGTTGCTTTGGTCCAAAACCAGTACCTAATATTCTGCCATCATTAATTTAGATTTTTAAAAAATATCTCATTTATTTATTTGACAAAGAGAGGCACAGCAAGAGAGGGAACACAAGCAAGGGGAGCGGGAGAAGGAGAAGCAGGGTCCCCACTAAACAGGGAGCCTGATACCGGGCTCCATCGTAGGATCCTGGGATCAGGACCTGAGCCAAAGGCAGATGCTTAACCAACTGAGCCACCCGGGTTCTTCCCCAATGTAGACTGTTATCAGCAATAGAAATACTCACAGTGAATAATACTATTACAAAACATAATAACATGAACACGTTAGTATCATGAACATAGCACAGTATCAAATAAACATTTTCTAAAAGAAAAATATAAAGGAACCAGAAAAAAAAAAAAAAAAGAAACAGCTACCACAAACAAACAAAAGTCTCCCCCATAACTGTGTTTGAGAGGGTAAAAAGATGGGGTTAGACGTTTGATGGTTCTGGGGTGCCTAGGTGGCTCTGTTGGTAAGCCTCTGCCTCTGGCTCAGGATTTGATCCCTGGGTCCTGGAATCTCATCTAGGCTCTCTGCTCAGTGGAAAGTCTGCTTCTCCCTCTACCTCTGTCCCTCTTCACCGCTTGTGTGCTCGCTCTTTCTTTTTTTTTTTTTTTAAAGATTTTATTTATTTGACAGAGAGAAACACAGCCAGAGAGGGAACACAAGCAAGGGGAGTGAGAGAGGGAGAAGCAGGCTTCCTGCCGAGCAGGGAGCCCGATGTGGGGCTCGATCCCGGGTCTCCGGGATCATGACCTGAGCCGAAGGCAGTCGCCCAACCAACTGAGCCACCCAGGCGCCCCTTTCTTTCTTTTTTTAAAAAAATATTTTATTTATTTATTTGACAGAGAGAGAGATCACAAATAGGCAGAAAGGAGGAAACCAACTCCCCGCCAAGCATAGAGCCCAATGCGGCCTCAATCCCAGGACCCTGAGATCATGGACCTGAGCCGAAAGCAGAGGCTTTAACCCACTGAGCCACCCAGTGCCCGGTAAGTGCCCTCTTAATCCACTTCATCTATTACACCCGTCCCCCCACCTGGCTCCCCTCTGGGAGCCATCAGTTTGATCTCTGTAGTTAACAGTCTGTTTTTTGGTTTGTTGCTTTCTGCTCTGTTCATTTGTTTTGATTCTTAAATTCTACACATGAGTGAAATCATGTGGTATTTGTCTTTCTCTGACTTAAATCACTAAGCATTATACTCTCTAGATCCATTCATGCTGCAAATGGCAAGATTTCATTTTTTTACAGAGAAGCATTAAATATGTGTCTGTATGTATACACACACACACACATCTCACATCTTTATGTATTCATCTATTGATGGACACTCAGACTGCTTCCATAACTTGGTCATTGTAAATAATGCTGCAATAAGCATAGAGGTGCACATATCTTTTCAAATTAGTGTTTTCATATTCTTTGGGTAGGTACCCAGTAGTGGAATTACTGTATCATACGGTAATTCTATTTTTAACTTTTTGAGGAACCTCCATACTGTTTTCCATAGTGGCTGCACCAGCTTGCATTCCCACCAACAGTGCACAAGGGTTCCTTTCTCCACATCCTCGCCAATACTTGTTTCTTGTGTTTTTTATTTTAGCCATTCTGATGGGTGTGAAGTGTTATCTCATTGTGGTTTTGATTTGCATTTCCTTGATGATGAGTGATGTTGAGGATCTTTTCATGTGCCTTTTGGTCATCTGGATGTCTTCTTTGGAGAAATGTCTGTTCATACCTTCTGCCCATATTTTTTTTTAAGATTTTATTTATTTGACAGAGAGAAACACAGCCAGAGAGGGAACACAAGCAGGGGGAGTGAGAGAGGGAGAAGCAGGCTTCCCGCCGAGCAGGGAGCCCGATGTGGGGCTTGATCCCGGGTCTCCGGATCATGACCTGAGCCGAAGGCAGCCGCTTAACGACTGACCCACCCAGGTGCCTTTCCTGCCCGTTTTTTAATTAAAAATTTTAAAGTTTTATTTATTTATTTTTGAGTAATCTCTATACCCAAAACGGGGCTTGAACTCAGAACCTGAGATAAAGAGTCGCATGCTCTACCGACTGAACCAGTCAGATGCTCCTCTTCTGCCCATTTTAATTTTTAATTTTATTATTTTTAAAAATATTTTATTTATTTGACAGAAAGAAACACAGATAGAGAGGGAACACAAGCAGGGGGAGTGAGAGAGTGAGAAGCAAGCTTCCAGCCAAGCAGGGAGCCCAATGCCAGGCTCAAACCTGGGACTCCAGAATCACGACCTGACCTGAAGGCAGACACTTAACTGACTGAGCCACCCAGGCACCCCTTCGCCCATTTTTTTTTTTAAAGATTTTATTTATTTATTTGACAGAGAGAGAGATCACAAATAGGCAGAGAGGCGGGCAGAAGGAGAGGAGGAAACAGGCTCCCTGCTGAGCAGAGAGCCCAATGCGGGCCTCGATCCCAGGATCCTGAGATCATGACCTGAGCTGAAGGCAGAGGCCTTAACCCACTGAGCCACCCAGGTGCCCCCTTTGCCCATTTTTAAATTTGGTTATTTGTTTTTTGGTGTTGAGCTGTATTAGTTCTTTATATGTTTTGGACACTAATGCTTTATTGGATATATCATTTGCAAATATTGTCCCTTTCCGTATGTTATCTTTTAGTTTTGTTGAAGACCCTTCATTTCATGAGGGTGCTTAGTAGCTTGGAGTTCTTTAGCATATTCTTTCTCTGTGAATCACTTTCTGAATCATCTGGACTTTAGAATCAGGTGAATCACCATTATTCTCATCTCCAGCCACATCACCTTCTTCATCATGATCTCCTTCCTCACTAAAGCCAAGTCTACAATGTCCTCATTGTCTTCCTGATAATTTACTGTCTATACTTTGCTGATATCGAGACTCCAATTCTTCATTAATTTCCTGTCTTCTCCTAAACTGGCTCCTCTCAATTGGCTAGGTCCAAGACAGCCATCTGGGAGGCTGGATGCTTTCCCTCTGTGTGCATGAGAATCCCTGACAGCATTTATTATTTCAGGTACCCAGACAGAAATGAGGGGAAATGGTTCTCATCAGAATCCGATCAAAGATTTTACATTGAGTGTAGCTGTCATAATACTTTAGTGTTTTATAATCTTATTTTAAAATATTTCCTGAGGCCTTCTAGAGTGAAACCACTTGGACTGGTGGCCGACTGCGGCTTCTCCTCCCTTCCCTGACCACTTTCCCAATTTAAAGTTTCTTTGCAGGGTGGCTCAGTTGGTTAAGCCACTGCCTTTGGCTCAGGTCATGATCCTGGAGTCCTGGGATCTAGTCCCACATTGGGCTCCCAGGTCTGTGGGGAGTCTGCTCCTCCCTCTGACCTTCTCCTCTCTCATGTTCTCTCTCACTCACTCTCTCTCTCAAATAAAATCTTAAAAAAAAATTTTTTTTGCTGTCAACTTTGGAACACTTAAAATTCTTTCAGCAATTCTCCAGCGGTCTCTATGAAAGCAATTATCTACATTTTCTTAATTCTTATCTAAATATTTATTTATCTATCTATTTATTTATTAATTTGACAGACAGAAACACAGCTAGAGAGGGAACACAAGCAGAGGGACACAGAGAGGGAAAAGGAGGCCTCCCGCAGAGCAGGAAGCCCAATGTGGGGCTCGATCCCAGGTCTCCAGGATCATGACCTGAGCTGAAAGCAGTCGCTTAACCCACTGAGCCACCCAGGCACCCCTAATCTTAATCTTAGATTGAGGGGTGTCTGACTGATTCAGTTGTTGTAGCATAAGACTCTTGATCTCTGGGTTGATGTTCAAGTTCCGAGTTGGTGTAGAGATACTTTAACAATTACATTTTTTTAAAAACTTCTGAGTCCTCACAACAAACCTATGAGGATGATAAGAAATGGGGGCTCATAGAGATTATTACCCAAGGTCACATTGTTAAAATGTAGTGGGTCTGGGATTAGAATTTTTTTTTTTAAGATTTTATTTATTTGACAGAGAGAAACACAGCTAGAGAGGGAACACAAGCAGGGGGAGTGAGAGAGGGAGAAGCAGGCTTCCAGCTGAGCAAAGAGCCCGATGTGGGGCTCCATCCTGGGTCTCCAGGATCATGACCTGAGCCGAAGGCAGTCGCTTAACCAACTGAGCCCCCAGGCGCTCCTGGGATTAGAATTTAAGGTTTATTTCCAGCCAGGTACTTTTATTTTTAAAGATTTTATTTATTTATTTGACAGAGAGGGAACATAAGCAGGAGTGGGAGAGGGAGAAACCGGCTTTCCGCTTAGCAGGAAGCCCCATGCCGGGCTCGATTCCGGTATCCTAGGATCAGGACCCAGGCCGAAGGCCGTCGCGCAATGACTGAGCCACCCAGGCGCCCAGCCAGGTACTTTTTTAAACACTCCGTCTATTTTATCTTAACCCGTTCCCAACAGTCTGATTGCAAATTAAATGTTCATATTATGCTTGAGGACTGCTTTAATTTCTTACAGAAAAGACTGAGCTCTCTACAAGACCTTTCCCAGACTGAACAACACGGAAACAGTGGTACTGGGACGCACTCACTAAAAACGGATTTGTTGAAGGCCATCAGTTAAGAAGGGAAAATATGAACCCAACCCCTAAGGGGCGCTGTCCCCGCCCAAGGACCTGTACCACTCGCAGGACGAGGACTAAACGCTGAGAGGTGGACCTGGAACTCAGCCAGCAAGGCGCAGGCGGAGGCCCCGCCCCCAGCGCAGGCGCATGCGCACTCGGGCCGTGCCGCCCCGCTCTATTCTACTCCGGCTCCCGCCGGTGTCCAGGTAGCGGGCTGAATGTAGGGGAGGGGCGCCACTCGAAGGTGGGGCTGTAGGGGGAGTCTCGGGTCTTTGGGCTCCTTTGTTAGGGCCCCAACAAAGGTTGCCCTAACTTCTGATGCGAACCGGAGCTGTTCCCGCAGCTATCCCTTCCCGGGTGGGGGGCAGTTTCTGTGCCTGGGGGCTTCCGGGGCGCTGTCCGTGACCAGAACGCACCTGCTTCTTTTTGTCGCACCATTCCCGTGTCTCCGCACCTCTCCAGCTCCTGCACCCGGGCGCGTGGGCTTCAAGCCCGAATCGGGTGTCCTGGGTAACTTGAGGACACGGGGCTGGGCAGATGCCGAGAGCCTGCGCCTGGCCCCATCCTGCCGGGCTGAGCCACCGCAGCCCGAAGCAAGGAGCCTCCAGGAGACTTCGTGGGGTCGCCTGCTCCGCTCGCGCCTACGCCTTCTGCTCTAGTTGCTTTCCCAACTGAGCGGAAAAGCCGGGGGCGTGTTGCCAGGGCCCTGCGAAGCCGGCTGGCTCTGCTTGGCCGCCTGAAGTCCGCGAGGTGCACCTTCCCGCCCACGGGCTGTGCTGTCACCGACCCCGCAGCCCCCAGCCGGCCAGAGGGTACCCCGTTACAGCGTAAAGGGACCAGAGACCGCCGAGCGGCCCCACCACGACCCCAGCCTTCAGGCGGCTTTCAGTGCAACACAGAGCCTGGAAAGGGAGATTTCTCTTGCTTATAGGTCTGCAACTATCCATAGAGTTACACCCCAATGCGTGCTGAGCATTGGGAGTTACTTGAATCAGTCCTAAGAAGACTTGGGAGTCGGGTTGTTGGGGGTTTGTGTCTAATTAAGTGTGTGTGTGGAAACTACCCCAGCACCTAGTGCCGTGCTTGGCGACCAGTAAGCCCTCCCTAAATTTCTTGGTCAGATGAATGAGAAGGTAGGTGACTGAGGGAGCAGGGCTAGAGAGGGCATCTCTGCTTATCCCACCCCTGCCTCCCCTGGGCTTCCGCAGACAAAAGTAATTAGGTTGAGCCTTTAATCACAGCTGATTTCACATGCAGCGGACAAGGAAAAGCAGAGAAAAGTGGAAGTTCTGGGGACACAGCATGCTGGCTGGTGCTGGCTCATGGGCAGTGCCTCCCTCCGGGACCACCTCCAGCCCCTACCGCTTCCCTGTCAGTAATCTGCTGTTTTCTTGTCTCCCTCAGGACACTGGGTTCCCTACAAGTTGCCCCAGGCTTAATGATTGTCCAGAAGGTGGCTATAAAGGGAGCCTGGGACGCTGAGTGGAGGAGGGAGCAGAAAAAGCCCAACTCAGCAGATCTGGGCGCTGAGAGAGCCACGGGCAGGAGCTGTGGTCAGAGGCTCTGTGACCCGGCCAGTAGGGCCTGCTCCCTTCCACCATGGCGACCCAAGGCTACGGCTATTATCGCACTGTGATCTTCTCAGCCATGTTTGGAGGCTATAGCCTGTATTACTTCAACCGCAAGACATTCTCCTTTGTCATGCCATCGTTGGTGGAGGAGATCCCTCTGGACAAGGATGACTTGGGTAAGCTCTGGTGGGGCAGTGGGATGGGCCCTGGGACCCAGGACTAGTGGGACATATTGGGTGTTTGTGGCAGTGTGGAGGGTGTGTTGTGCACCAGAGGACTGGGAGCAGCCTGCAGGCGCTGACTGAAGGGAGCCTGACCATGTACCTGGGTATGGCCGAAGAACTAGGCATGCGTTCTCTGTGTGCGTGAGGAGTGCTGCTCATCTGATGTTCCTTGTGTGCCTGTGGCCCACGAGTGCCCCCCATAGACATGGCTTATTCTGAGTGTGTTTAGGGGCACTCTGAGCAGTTTCCACACTGTGTGGGGGCATGCTAAGACCGCAGGGTGCCTGCTCGCCACTGATGTTGTGAGCTACGGGAACTGGGAAGTTATTTCAAAATAACTTCACATGGCCCACCAGGAGACATTTCAGGAGGAAGACGGTCCTTGATTCCACTTCTAAGCTCGTCGCCCCATGTTTGGAGGTGGGGCAACAGAACTTCCAGAAGCCCTGGGTTGGATCCACTGTGAGGGGAAAGTGTCATCAGGCCTTTGTAAATTCCAGGGAGGGGGGCTGCCCTCTTCTCCCTTCTTGCCTCCTAACAGCTGCAGCTGGACCTCTCCAGGAGGCTGAAAAGTCCTGGGTCAGCCTGGGGCTAGCGCTGGTGGTGAGGAGGAGCGGGGCCCTGTGATTCCAGCATAAGCTCTGGGAGGGGACCTATCTCACCCAGCCAGGCACAGGCACCTCTCCACACCTGACCCCATGCCTTCCTCCACCTCTCCCTGCCTTTGCCCCTAACTCCCCAGGTGTCCTGCTTTCTGCTTCCCCCCCCCCCCCCCGCAGGGCTCATCACCAGCAGCCAGTCGGCAGCCTATGCCATCAGCAAGTTTGTGAGTGGGGTGCTGTCCGACCAGATGAGTGCTCGCTGGCTCTTCTCTTCGGGGCTGCTTTTGGTTGGCTTGGTCAATATCGCATTTTCCTGGAGCTCCTTGGTACCTATCTTTGCTGCTCTGTGGTTCCTCAATGGCCTGGCACAGGGGCTGGGCTGGCCTCCGTGTGGGAAGATCCTGCGGAAGGTGAGTGCTGCTCATCTGATGTTCCTTGTGTGCTTCCAGGGAGCTTGTTTAGGGTAGCATAGGGGATGCCCCAAGAGCATGTGGAGTACTGGCACCCCCATCCCAGAGCAGTCCAGCTCCTATTGCTTGTCAAGATATTTTAGGAGCTAAACATGGTGGGATCAGGTGGCAGATGAGGAAATTGGCCCTGCCAAGTAGAAGCACCCTCTTCCTCATCCCTGTAATGTCAGCTCCTAGGTCTGCCCCACCTGACCCTCATCTTCAGCGTGTTTAACGTGGCACCTGTTCCGTGCCCCTCTGCCCCACAGTGGTTCGAGCCATCTCAATTTGGCACTTGGTGGGCCATTCTGTCCACAAGCATGAACCTGGCTGGAGGGCTGGGCCCAATCCTGGCAACCGTCCTCGCCCAGAGCTATAGCTGGCGCAGCACGCTGGCCCTATCTGGGGCCCTCTGTGTGGTTGTCTCTTTCCTCTGTCTCCTGCTCATCCACAATGAACCTGCTGATGTCGGACTCCGGAACTTGGATCCCACCCCCTCCAAGGGCAAGAAGGGTAAGCACCCACCCAAGCTGACCACTGGGGCACCTTCATTCATCATTTATTTGGCAGACTTTCACGGAGGACTGGCTGTATGCCTGGCCCCAGGCTAGCCAATGACTGTAGGGGGAGGGATGATGATGGCGAGTTGGTGGGGAGTAAATCAAACTCCATTCCAAGAGACACTTAAGTACCAGACAAGTGGCCGAGCCAACAAATGCTATGACTCACTTTATATCCTGATCCTTCCTTACGACAGAGCCAGACTTCCCTTTCTTGGACAGCATTCTAAGCTTAAGTGCCTCAGGTGCCTTCTGCCATGCGCCCTGGTGCTCAGTTTTTGTCTCATGTGCTGAGGCTTGCAGTGGAGGGGACAGGGCAGAGCAGTGGATGAAGGAAGGAGTGCCTTCCTGCTGGTCCCTGGCTATTGGGATGGACTCTGGCCCTGTGGCTGGTTAATGAGTGGTGGGGGCTCGGTTGGGGCAGAGCAGCAAGAGCAGAGCCTGAAGCCTGGCCACCTCCTGCCCCCAGGCTCCTCGAAGGAGGAGAGTACCTTACAGGAGCTGCTGCTGTCCCCCTACCTGTGGGTGCTCTCCACTGGCTACCTCGTGGTGTTTGGAGTAAAGACCTGCTGTACTGACTGGGGCCAGTTCTTCCTTATCCAGGAGAAAGGACAGTCGGTCCTTGTGGGTGAGATGAGTGTTGGAGCAGGGGTGGGCCTAGGGAGCAGGAATCAATGAAGGGGATGGGAAATTCAGGCCCAGCTTCTCTTTATCCCTTTCTTCTTCCCCTGAGGCCAGGTACCACTCAGCTGTGGGCGGTCACCCTTGGGGACCCTGTACCTCTCTCGACCAATCTGGGTCAAGTCCAGTGTGTTTAACCCCCTTCCACTCCTTTCCCTCTTCCCACCACAACTCCCTACTTCAGGTAGCTCCTACATGAGTGCCCTGGAGGTTGGGGGTCTTGTAGGCAGCATCGCAGCGGGCTACCTGTCAGACCGGGCCATGGCAAAGGTGAGTGGTCGGAAGGAACAGGAAGGAGGAGGGTCCCTTTAAATCTTGCCAGCATGACTGGGACAGGCACCGGAGAGGTTGGCATAGGGGTGGGGGGAGGTTGGAATGATTCCATGCTACTCTTCCCTGCTGGGGGTGTGGAGGCAAAGTCAGGCTCCTGGGGAAAGGGTATTAACAGATGCCAAGGAGAGCCAGAATTTCTCCCAGCCTAGCAGTGGGCTTCTCTACAGCCCCAGGGAAACGGGCTGAGGAGCGACTAGGTGCAGCTTGCCAGCACGTGTCCCCAGGGTGGAGGAGGGGAGGTGGTGGAGTTTGGCCTCAGGATATAATGAGCAGGTCCCAGGGCCTCTCAGAGCTGCCCTGGGCCAAGAACTGGGGGGATTGCCAAAGACCTGTCAGCAGAAGCCCTGCCGTATCGTAGTCCGGGGCCGGAGGTTCTCTGCTGCTCTTAGGGCCTGACAGTGCTTGGCCTGTATCCACAGGCAGGGCTGTCGGTCTACGGGAGCCCTCGTCACGGCCTGTTGTTGTTCATGATGTCTGGCATGACCGTCTCCATGTACCTCTTCCGGGTAACTGTGACCAGTGACTCCCCCAAGGTAAATGGCCCGCCGCTAGCACAAGGATGGGAGAGCAAGGGCCACTGACGGTCAGGCTCCCTGTCCCAGACCTCTCTGTGCCTCAGATTTGCCTTTCCAGTTCTGGTTTACCCCGTATCCTCTGTACTCTGGTACTCCTCCTGGACTTGGGGCCTGGTTTTCTTCTCTTCCCTGTGCTCCTCTAGGATGTTGCTTTCTGGACTCCAGCTCTTCACCCTCTTGCTGAACTCACAGGCTTTACGGAGCATGAGGTGCCTTATCTGTGGCTTTCCTCCTGGTTTGTCTCCCTCTGTCTCCCTCCTACCCTGTCTGCCTTGCCCCTAGCGTCAGTCCTAAGAGATAGCCTCTGACTGTGGGAGGGATAGCTTCTGCGTCTCCTTCACCTACCCACTGAGGCCCTCAGGTTGGCTCAGCATGTCCCCATTTCTCTAGCTCTGCCCTGTCAATTGTATCGGGAAGTGGGGTGAGGGAGGCCACTTACTATCTCCTTACTACAATTACTTGTTCCTGGGGCCAAGCTTCTTTCTCTCCTTCAGCAGAGGTAGGTAGGCAGGCTTTCTCAGACTCTAACCACCACTCTGCATTGTCCTTGCAGCTCTGGATCCTGGTGTTGGGAGCTGTGTTTGGGTTCTCTTCTTACGGTCCCATTGCCTTGTTCGGAGTTATAGCCAATGAGAGTGCCCCTCCCAACTTGTGCGGCACCTCCCACGCCATTGTGGGACTCATGGCCAACGGTAAGTGGTCCTCTCCAGAGCCTCTACCTCATCCCCACTGGGCCTTGCAATAGGCTAGCCAGAGGCTGGGGCCAGCCCCACCGACTCTGGCCTCACCAATGACCCAGGCTCTTCCCCTCCTCCTCGGCAGTGGGCGGCTTTCTGGCTGGGCTGCCCTTCAGCACCATTGCCAAGCACTATAGTTGGAGCACAGCCTTCTGGGTGGCTGAAGTGATCTGTGCAGTGAGCACAGCTGCCTTCTTTCTCCTACGAAACATCCGCACCAAGATGGGCCGAGTGCCCAAGAAGGCTGAGTGAAGAGAGGACAGGCTCCAGTGTATCCTCTCCCACCTGTGGCCTTCCCCCACCTGGGGCTGGGGGGACAGGGGGGCAGAGAGAAAGAAAAGGGGGACTGCTCGGGCTAGCACTGAACCTCTGATTTCCTCTTATGCGCCTTTTCCCTTGCCCAGGTGGTGCTGGAGGTTATCAGTGGCTAATGAGGTCCCAGGTCCCCATCCTATGTTCTATTTAAAAGGAAACTTTTGTTCTTGGACTCCATTAGCTCCTATTTCTTGTCTTCAGACAGGAAAGCTCTGCCGTCAGGGAGTCCCCTAGACCCTTCTTCCCCTCCTGGGCCCTCCCATGCTGTCCCCAGGGGAGGGTACCCAGCAGCTGCAGGGTACCAGGGCCTATGATTTCTGCCCTAAGGCCTCCTAGCACTGGGCAACTACTATTGCCAATACCTCCAATTCTGGGGGAGGAGGAGGCCCATCATGCTCACCAGGACCCTGCAAAGATGGCAGGTGGGGGTGGGAGGGAGGAGGACTTGACATAGATTAAAACTAGATTTGATACTAAACACTATCACTGAGTCATTCTTTCCAAAGGGGTACTGCAAGCCAGAGACTGCTTTCTTTGGTAAATATTCTCTGGATTCCTGCTTTTTCCATCTCAAAAGGGCAGACTTCATCTCCTTGGAATGGGCAATCTGACATGGACTTCTTTAAGCTTATGACTCTTTTGCCTTCAACTTCACTAATTCAGTGATCATTTTACAGATGAAGCTTCTGGGTTTTAGGCAGGAGAAGGAAGGCAGTGTAACAGTGGCTTACGGTATAGTCAGAAAGCCTGGGTTCAGACTCAGGTGCTTGGTAACTAGCTTTGAGACTCTGCGGCAGAGATTCTGTACCTTGCTAAATCTGTTGTCCCGTAATAGAATGCACCCTGAGACTTGGGTGAGGGTAAAGTCTGGCTGTAAACCCCTGATAAATACCCCACCGTCACCACCATTGCCGCTGCCCTAGAAATCAGCAATTCTGGAACTGGACCCAAGGCTCCTGACTCAACGCCATGTTCATTAATTCAGTGAACAATTACTTGTTTTCTACCAGAACACATCTCATCTCCCCAGAATTCCCTTATCATTCCTGTCTCCCCACCAGAGCCTTTCCCCCCAAACCATCAATTAGGATAGCAAACACAGATCAAAGGAATGTTTATTTAGCAGTTATGGGCCTACTCCCTCCATAAATAAACCTGTACAGAGTTGGGAAGTAAGTTCATGATAGATACAGGACAGCAGAGAGCATGGCATTAAGGCTCAGGAATCGGTACATGTCATCAGGCTCAGCACCCTCCCATCTTGAAGTGCATTTCCAAGGCTGTGAGGATCTCCTTTGGAGTGGATACAGCAAGATCCGCCTATGACCCAGGTCCAAAAGTTCCAGCCTTCTCTGCCACCTCCAGGGCTAACTTCAGGTTCTGGTCAAACAGCTCACACCTAGGCCAGAACCAAGAGGCACAAATGATGCAAAGTGTGAGGTCTCAGACTCTCTTCCCACTTTGGGTGCCAAGGTACTCGTGCTTGAAGAAGGACATCGGAATGGCAAGGGAGGTCTTTGGTTTCTCAAAATAGCAAGAAAAGACTAGTCCACTTTTGTTTTATTTAAAAGTAACTCTTATCCTTTTGAAAAATGACCTCGGGGAAGAGCACAAAGGGAAGGGCAAGAACACTTTGACCAGTATCTGGGGAGGGGGACTGCCTACCTGATGGGCATTTCCAGGGAGTAGAATGGATTCTTGAGGGCAAAGTCTGAGTAGATCTCATAAATCTTTCGGAGAAGAGAATCTATTCCAGCTTGCCTAGGATCCGCCAGCACCACAAATTTGATTCCTACAGAAGGACCAAGAACGGTTACAAAAGTAACATCCTGTGTGCAGATGGCATTTCCATAAGCCCATTTTTATTTTTATCCTTACTGCTCCATAAAGCAAAAAAGGCAAGATTGTGAATCTGTAAGACCAGAATAGGAAACTGACTTTATCACATCACCCAACTGATTGAGACCATGCTTTGACATCTAGCTCTACCACTTAATTCCTAGCCTGTGGTCCCTCAGCAGCAAGTGCCTGGCAGGGGGCAGACTCAGGCAGTTTTCAATTATCCCCATTAAAGGTGTGAGGCAATGACACGATCCAAAGGTCATTTCCATTTGGCATTCAAGTTTCATTTTGAAACACACCTTCCGAAACGTGTGCAACATGAGATACCATTACGGTGAGTTTTATCTGCACACAGGATAAGCAGGACTGAGCATTCTGGGTGGGGTGGACAAAATTAGCCTCAGATTAAATATTGGCTTTGGATTCACAAAACAAACAGACGTATGTGTCTGTGCAATTGTCCCAGGAAAAGTTAGCCACCACCCCCTTGCTTACCAAAGTTTTCTTTGGTTAGTTCCTTCCCCCTACCTGCCCTACTGCATCCTTCTGGCCTATCTGGGGACACCTACCTGTCAGTGTCTGGAAGCAGTGTAGTTTGAAGGTGTCGGTCTCCAGCATCTCAATGCCCGAGCTGCCCTGTTCTGGAGACAGCTGGGAACCGATTGCGAACAGCCTGTTTGCAAAGGAGGTAAGGTTGGGAATGCACCCCGCTGTATAAGGGAGGAGTGCTTCTCAAACTTTTCCACTGAAGGGACTCTATCTGCTGAGGAGTTCACATTACACGCTAAGTCAGAAGGGGTCGTGTCAACTGCCTAACAGCAGCAGCACCAAAATTTTAAAATTCGTTTGAGTTCTGCATGTATTTTATACTCATACTTTTTGTAAAACATTTTATATTGTAAACTGTGGGTAAAATTACCACTGGGAATGCCTGTCATGGTTACTTATGCCCCGGCTATGATTACCCAGCACACCTCCTACTATCGTTGAAAATATATGGGAAAAGGCCTTAATGATCATTTAATTCAGTTACCTTACTTCAGAAACTAAAGCTGAGGGAAGAGAAGTGGGCTTGTGCAACGTCGCACCACTGCCGGTATTACCTAAAACCTAATCGTCCTGGATTAGTTCTCTTTTTTCCACAAGAACTGATGATTTAAAAGGAGGCTTAGAAAGGTTAAGCGCGGCCTCTCAGGAGACTTCCCGCAGAAGCACACTGATCCAGCCTTCCTAAGAGCCAAGTGCAGGACCACAGGCCCTAGGAAGGGCTGGGGGAACTTACGAGTGGAACATGGAGGCCAGCATGAGCTTCTCATTGGAGGTGAGGCGCGGTCGGCCGAATCGAATGGACACCGGGTAATTGGCAGGGTTGCCCAAGTACTCCAGCACCTCTTTCCCATCGGCCGTGTACTTGCCGTTCACGTCCACGCCATTGATGGCCAGCACTGCGTGGCCCACTGCAGAGGTGAGGCTAAGGGTCAACAAAGCCCCAGTGTGGGGATTCCGCCGTAGGGCCTAGCGACCCGGCCTCACCTTCGGTCCCCTCTCCCTCCCCGCCCTCCCCCGCCCCGCAGAGACACCAGCCCGCCCCGCAGAGACACCAGCCCACTCCGCAGCACCGGGCACGCCCATCCGACGCAAGCCTGGCCCACCCCGGATGCCGTCGCGCTGGCCGAAGGCAACCAGCACACGCTCGTCGTGCAGCTTGAGCAGCAGATCAAGGGGGTAACTGAAAGTTTTCTCAGCCTCGGCCCGCGGCGCGTAGCTGTCCAACTGGTAGATCAAGCCGCCAGCTTTGTTCACCACATACACACTAAAAATCGCCATTGCGGCCGCCGCGGCTCGGAGACACCTATTCGGCGGGTTCCTCACGACCCCGCCCCGGAACCGCAGCCGCGGGACCCGCCCCCCCGCTCCCTCCTCCCTGCTCGGCGCGCGCCGGCGCCTGCGCACTTGAGGCACAACATTTAGTGGGGTCGTCGGGGGTCGTTTCGGAGTCTGGCAGATAGTTTTCTGTCTCTTTTTATTGGTTTCCAGGGCCCGGGAATAGCAACATGTTGCTGCCTCACAGCTAGCAGCAAAGGCCAACAAGCCGCGGGCAGCGCTCAGGGTGCGCGGCAAGGGAACGACTGCCCCTTCGCGGTCGCCCCCTTCCCGCTGGACGAGTGGGCCGCGCCTCTGAGCTTCCTCCGCGGGCTCCGCCCCTTGCCCCGGAAGCGTATGTTGCGGGTGGAGGTTTCTGGGCAGGTCGGGGACGGGCGCTTCCTTTTTGTCCGACATCTTAGCTAGGCGGCGGGCGAGGACGCTGCTCTCTCAACTTCGCTATGGTGAGCTCTCGGGGTTGGGGAGCCGGTGCGGCTCTGAGAGCTGGGCGTAGTTGGGGCGGCACCGGACGAAGGGCCCTGACCTGCCGGGCCGCTTCTTCATGCGGGCGGGGGGACTGCTTCACCCATGTGCTCCGGGAGTGGGGTATGGGCGGTGCGGGGCTGCTTTGTGACCTGTCTGCATTTCCCCTCTTTCTCTACAGCCGCCCAAGGATGACAAGAAGAAGAAAGATGCCGGAAAGTCGGCCAAAAAAGACAAAGACCCAGTGAACAAATCTGGGGGCAAGGCCAAAAAGAAGGTAGGAGCGAGTCCCCCGCAAGAGTGGGGGATATTGCGGACGCCGGCCCCATGTGGCTGTGGTAATTAAAGTGACGTGTAGAGCAAGTCGCTTTTAAGGTTATGCGGCCTAGAGTCCGACTATTAGAGCTTGTGTTGTCATCACCGTTCTGGGTATTTTTTGATGGAAAAGGGTGGTACTAATAAGTTAATGTATACAAAGTATTCCGATGCCTGGTACATGATACATTTTTTTTAAGGTTTTATTTGAGAGAAACAATGAGAGAGGCATGAGAGGGGGAAGGTCCGAGGGAGAAGCAGACGCCCTGCCAAGCAGGGAGCCCGACGTGGGACTCGATCCTGGGATTCCAGGATCATAGTACATGATGTTTTAATTGGTATCGTGGGGTTCCACCTATATCCGAAACTCCTGTACTTTATTTTTTCCCCTTCCCCCAGTCTAACGCATTTTTGACTCCGTTAATGGCAGCTAGGTTTCCTTTTGTGTCTTGGTTTGAAATTATTTGGATTTTAGTATGTAGAGTTTCTGTAAATTCTGAGTTTCGTGGGTTTCTCTAGGCCAGGGAACAGCCACCCCTACGGTATAGGTATAGCACCACGGGGGTGAAAGAGAGTTCTGGGACACAGGTTTGGGGAGGGAAATAGTGATTTCTTCCAGGAGCACTGACTTTATTTTTTCTTTCGGTGAGCAGAAGTGGTCCAAAGGCAAAGTTCGGGACAAGCTCAATAATTTGGTCTTGTTTGACAAAGCGACATATGACAAACTCTGTAAAGAAGTTCCCAACTATAAGCTTATAACTCCGGCTGTTGTTTCTGAGAGACTGAAGATTCGAGGTTCCCTGGCCAGGGCAGCCCTTCAGGAGCTTCTTAGTAAAGGTGAGAGGGGTGTGTTGTACTGGTGTGCTTTTACATGTTAAATTGGCCTGCCCTTATTAGCCATTTTAAATGTTTTTACTGGAATTTTGTAAAATAGGCACAGGCTGACCACTGTTTGTAATATTCTAATATGTTACCCCCTAGCGTAGACTCCAAAGCAGGGTTCTTAGCCGGTTTTGTCCCATGGACTCCTATGTCCCTTATTGGTGTGAAGCCTCATGATCCTTTGTTTTCATATAAATTCCCTAAAAAGTTACAGAAGAAACCCAATAATATTGAAATATGGCTATGAAAATAGTGAAAGCTTTGATAGTAAACCATTTTTAAAATTTAATGGTGATCTAATTACTATAATCTTATATTGATATTATATTGATATAAATGAGTGTAAACATTTTAAACCAGCTGTAGTGTCTTATGTGGAAATAGTGATTTTTAAGTTAAAGCACTATGAGGGCTAGCAACCCAACGGGTAACAGGCCCCTTATTTTGAAAAAATAGATTATCATTAAGAAATGAGGTATGTTTGCTTTTGTTATTAAGTTCTAATGCTCAAATTGAGTATTTTTAGTGTCTGTTGTACTGAGTGAAAACCTTATCCTTCTCTCTAGGACTTATTAAACTGGTTTCGAAGCACAGAGCTCAAGTAATTTATACCAGAAACACCAAGGGTGGAGATGCCCCAGCCGCTGGTGAAGATGCATGAACAAGGTAAGCAAGAACACAGGGCCCGTGGTGTACAAAGTATATATAACCCACTTGTATTATGCTCTAGAGTTCTGATTCTTTTATTTTTATTTTTTGCAGATCCCACCAACTGTACATTTTGGAAAATAAAACTTTATTAAATCAAATAAGTGGGTTTGTCTCTTTCCTAAGGAGTTACAGAAGATAATAGGTATGGGTTTGTTGACTTGGCTTTGTGCCTTATGGTGGTTAGAAAAGTATCAGGAAGCGACCGGCTTTCTCTCTTTCTGTGACTGTTGTTTGTTCCTTGCTGCAGCTTCCGTTTTGAATTGATGTCTGAAAGGAACAAGGATTAGTAGAATGAAGGCTGACATCTCCTGAGGGGTAGGGGGTTAGGGTCCTGGCACTGGATTCACACCTGGATTGCCAGCGGCGTCCATTATTCCAGACCCGGCCAAAAGAGGGCAGCCAGCCTACACTTGTGTTAGAGCTGTGATCAAAGTTGGCCCCAACTCTGTCTGGGGGGAGTTTCTTCAATTTCTGCTTTTCCTCTACAAAGAAGTAAAAAGTTTTTAGACAGTTTTTTTGTTGTTTTTTTTTAAAGAATTTATTTATTCGACAGAGAGAAACACAGCAGAGGGAGTGAGAGAGGGAGAAGCAGGCTTCCCACTGAGCAGGGAGCCTGATGCGGGGCTCATCCCAGGCGCCCCTAGACGGTTTTGTTTTGAGTACAAAAATGTAAAGAACCCATTCCGGGGGGCGCCTGGGTGGCTCAGTTGGTTAAGCAACTGCCTTCAGCTCAGGTCATGATCCCCGAGACCCGGGATCGAGCCCCGCATGGGGTGGCCTGCTACGCAGGAAGCCTGCTTCTCCCTCTCTCACTCCCCTTGCTTGTGTTCCCTCTGGCTGTGTTTCTCTGTCAAATAAATAAATAAAATTTAAAACAAAAACATTCCTGAATTTGTTGACTTACTTTCTTTAAGGAATTCTTCATAGGATGGTCCTATTTGTTGGTTTACAGAGCTGTATTCCTCATCCTGGACCATCCAAGGAGGTGTAGCACCTGGAAAAGACCCATTAAGCAGGAATGAAGGCACTCCTAAGTTTCAGACTCCTGTGAAACATGCCGTAGCTATAACTCTTACCTAATGTTAAAAAGAAAAACCCAGGAATTCTGGACCATGGGAGGTTGAGGGCCCTGGGCTAATTTAACAGCTTTGTTGAGACACAATAGACCTACAACTGCACACATGGAAAGTGTACAATTTGAAAAGCTTTGAATGAAACTGTCAGGGTCTAGATGCTAAATATCACCACTATTTATCATTCTGCCCCTTTAAAGGCCTTCCTGCACCTCTTTACCTTTTCCCAGCCCCAGGCAACCATGAATATGCTTATGTAAATCTAATTTGTATTTGCTAGTAAGTACAGTTTTTTGGTCTGGCTTCTAATAGTTGAGGTTTATCTATGCTGCACTTGACAATAGTTCTTGCTGAGCACTGCTCAGTTCCTTCATTAAGGCACATTTGGATTGTTTTTAGTTTTCAGTTTTGGGGTATTGCAGCTAAAGCTGTGACCATCTGGTGTGTAAGCCTTTGTGCAGACATGTTTGCTTTTCTCCTGCAATGTCTGGATCATAATGGTGGGTGTATGTTTAACTTCATAAATCCCTGCAACTGTTTCTCCAATTGGTTGTGCCATTTTACATTCCCAGCGACAGTTTATGAATATTACTTCACATACACAGTCTTTAATTTTAGCCACTCTGATGAACATCTTTTTTTACATGCCTCTAGTGAGTTTGGGATTTCTTCATATATTCAAGATACAAGTTCTTTATCAGCTAGCACTTTATCATGATCAACTTTATTCTTTAAAGAACTGATTGGGTGGCACAGTCAATTCAGTATCCACCTTTAAAAAAGATTTATTTCAGTAAGAGTAAGCAAGCAAGCACAGGTTGGGGGGGAGGGTGGAGAAGGGGGGAGAGAATATTAAGCAGACTTGGTGCTGAGCATGAAGGCTGACATGGAGTTCAATCTCACGACCCCAAGATCAGACCTAAGCTGAAACCAAGAGTAGGATGCTGAACCGACTGCACCACCCAAGTGCTCCTAAAATAATTAACTTAAAAAAAATAATTGCCTCTTACCGTCTGAGAAACTCTGCTCTGGGCCTTACCTGAGTGGATGTTACCAATTCCTGGTGTATCCTGTAGTGGAAAGGGAGGGGGGAGCCCACATAAGAAACTGATGACAGTATATTCCTAGCTAGAAAAAGGACAAGCCACATGAGGGGAGTGGAAGCACCACAGTGCTACTTCTGTGCCCTGGTTGGTGTTAAATTTTTAGAGCACAGATAACGAAGAGTCCTGTCCCTCAAAAGACTCATGGTCTCAGTAAGGAAGATGTCCAAAAAGAGTGCCTACTAGGTGCCACAAAAGCAAAACCCTTTCTTCACAGGGCAGGGCAGTATTGTAGGGGAAGAGATTCAAGCATAAATTACACAGATCACATTCACAGCATTTTACATGGTTCCATGTACATTTATAACAGGCAGCCGGTTCACATAAGCCTCCCATGAAAAGGTGACCTTGAGCTAGGCTTAAGGAAGGTAGGCCTATTACTTAAGGCAATGACACGTGCAAAAACAAGATGCACAGTATGGCTAGAGTATACAGGACATCAGGGGAGGAGGCAGTGGCTTTCTGTGTTCAGGACTGCAGGGGGAATAGAAACTTACAGAAAAGTGTAACAGGACATCTAGCCAGGAGGTAAAACAGGCCTATTCATTGACAGGATGTAGGAGATTAAAAAAGGAAAATAACTCTACAGTTCTGGTAATCTAGGGATGGTAGGGGTTAGCTTCAGGTGCCTGTGGAATATTTACAAATGTCCTAAATTGAGTGGAAATGGGGGGGGTTCTTCAGAAGATGACTGGGAGTTGGCACTCCTTAGTGGCAGTGGGGGCAATGTGTGTGGATGAGATCACTGGAGAGTGAGAAAAGAGGTCCAAGAACACGCTGTCTCTGTCAAAATCTTAAAGTATGGAGAGGTGCAGCCAAGAGACAAGATCCAGGTGGCCAGAACAGGTATAAAACCCATGAGAGATGGGTGTCCTGGGAACTGAGGGGGTGCTGGCCCTTCCTAACTAGCTTATCCATAGTACCTGATGGCCGATGAATGTCAGAGGTTGTCCCGTCTCCATCCAGTCAAGCTCTGGGGCGGGTGGCAGGTCCAGGTAGGAGGGCTGCTGTGAGGCGGAGGCCACTAGACTGAAAAAGACAAGCAGGAGCCAGGCTGGCAGAGGAGGTCCTTGAGCCAGGAGGATGGCAGAGATGAACTTTGTTGCCATTTTCCAGCCAGCCAAAAAGTTACAGAATACTCTAACAGAAAGAAGCCAAACTCTCAACAAGAGATTCCTTAGGAATTTTACCTGTTGGTTCCCTTCCAGCTTCCAAGTGCTGAAGAGCCTTCTGGGTCTGGCACTGCCTGAGGCTGAGTTTGATTCAGGAAAAATAAATGTGTCTTGGATGCTCAAGAGTCTGCCTAGGTCATGCTCCCACCCTCCAGCAGGAAACAAATTGGCATATCGGCATATGGTACCGCCCATCTTGCAAACTTCCTTTTCTCCCTCCCAACTCTGCCCACATTGCCACTGACAAGGCCTGCCCCCTGGCAGCCAGGTAAGGGAATTCAAGCCGAGCAGATGAAGCATGGAGTCCATGAGTTCTCTTAGAAGAGCTGGTAGGTGAAATGCTGGACCTGGGAGAACCAGGGATCAAATGGATTTGGATACTGCGCTGGCTCCTCCGAGGGACACCAACCTCTAAGAAAGACCGAACCAGCTCCTGCCGGCTGTGCTCCACCTCACGAATCTGCGCTGCCATCTGTGGGAGAGAGGCTGCTTAGGCAGATACAAGGTCATGGGGCTGGGTCCTTCAGTGGCCTTTTAACTCACTTCTTTGATCACCTCATCTTCCTTTTCCTCATAGGTATCCAAACCTTTCACCATGGATTTCTTGAATCTAAAAAGAAAAGGGCAAGTCAGCCAAGAACCTCAGTCCCTGCCAGTTATAAAAAAAGTCCTCAGGGGCGCCTGGGTGGCTCAGTTGGTTGGACGACTGCCTTCGGCTCAGGTCATGATCCCGGAGACCCAGGATCGGGTCCCACATCAGGCTCCCTGCTCGGCGGGAAGCTTGCTTCTCCCTCTCTCAGTCCCCCTGCTTGTGTTCCCTCTCTGGCTGTGTTTCTCTCTGTCAAATAAATAAAATCTTTAAAAAAAAAAAAAAGTCCTCAATATGTAATTTTTTCTCCAAATTTTGGATAATTACAAAATCACAGAAACAAAATAGAACAATGAACACCCATGTACCTTTCACCCAGATTCACTGTTAACATTTTGCCATACTGGCTCCACTTCTAGACACACACATTTCCTTTTTGCCAAATCAAAAATGCGCTTTAGAACATCATGAGACTTACAGTTTTATCCTACAATACACACAGAAAGGTATCAGAAAAATACCATTACTACCAATACCACTACCAACAATAAAACTACTAAGCAGAGCTCAGGATTTCTCTGCAGTTCTTTAGTCCTTGGAAAATATCCTAAGGGTACACAATCAGAAAAGTTATTTGAATTCTTCCTTTTTTTTTTTTAAAGATTTTATTTATTTGACAGAAACAGAGCTAGAGAGGGAACACAAGCAGGGGGAGTGAGAGAGGAAGAAGCAGGCTTCCCACAGAACAGGGAGCCCAATGCAGGACTCAATCCAGGGACTCCAGGATCACGACCTGAGCTGAGGCAGACGCTCAACGACTGAGCCACCCAGGCACCCCAAGTTACTTGAATTCTTATTTTTTTGTGATTTAACTATTTGATATATATCTAGGATAATCTGTCACTGTTTGTAATCAGTTTTACGATTTGCTTTCTGGCCTGATTTTATTTAATTAAAAAAAAAAAAAAGACTATTTAGGGCGCCTGAGTGGCTCAGTGTTTAACCCAGGGTCCTGGGATCGAGGCCCGCTCTCTCTGTCAAAAAAATAAAAAAAATAATAAAATAAAAATAAAAAAGACTTTATTTAATTGATAGAGACACAAGAGAGGGAACACAAACGGGAAGTGGGAGAGGGAGAAGGAAGCTTCCTGCCGTGCAGGGAGGAGGATGTGGGGCTCGATCCCAGGACCCTAGGATCATGACTTGAGCTGAAGGCAGACACTTAACTACTGAGCCACCCAGGTGCCCATCTGGCCTGATTTTAATATGTAAAATACTTGTAGGGGAATGGCCCTACCACAGTACCCTGGCAGCCTTGCACCTATTCATTCCCGCAAAGCCAGAACCACAGGAGTGGAATCTTGGCTGAGCACCTGCGTGATGCTCCTGGAACACAAGAGGAAAGCAGCTGAAGGAAGCTGAAAGGAGCTGCTATAGGGCCATCTCTCACTTACTTCCTTGTCTCCCCCCATACCCCCACAAGCTGTCATGAGAATTTCTTATCACCACCCGGTTCCTATGTACTATGCGGCTCTCTGCCCACCCTTCTCAGATTAGAGCTACAGGCCACACTGAGCTTCCCAGCAGCAGGGTGTCCCACAGCTCACACTACTGTTAGCTAGCCCCTCCTGTTTCAGAGTGGTCCTTTTTGGTGGGTGGGACAAGGACCTGGGAAGCTGGCACCTTGGGTTTATTCTTTTCGCTATGTAAGTGATGACCCATCTAAATCTAAAAGTGGCTTGCGGTATGTTTACTGGTCAAATCAGTCAGACTTGGCGCTGCCTTGCATGTGTGTGCTTTAAATTTACAAGGGTCAAAAGTCAAAACTGTGGGGGCCTGAGTGACTCAGTCGGTTAAGCGTCTGCCTTTAGTTCAGGTCATGATCCCAGTGTCAGGCTCCCTGCTCAGCCAGGAGTCGGCATCTTCCTCTCCCGCACTCCCTGCTCATGCTAGCTTGCACTCTTCTCTAAATAAACAAAATCTTAAAAAAAAAAAAACAAACTAATAAGTTCAAAGAGTCCATTCTCATAATTCTCAATTACAACTTTTTCTGCTCAACTACTCTTTATTCCCACCAAACACCATTTGGAACTGGGCCAGGGTAGAAGGAGTTAGTGCTTTTTGGCTTCAGTTCCCCATCTCCTTCCCAGGCTGAACCACAGATTTGAAGGCAAGTTAGTAGGATTTAGGCATTTCTCACCATTCCCTCATTATTCTCCACACTGAGTAGGAAACAATAATAGATGTCATGAGTTTTTCTGTAACTCTGGTTCCGGGATCCTCTTGGGTTCCATTCCCCGTAATCTTAATATTGTCCCAATAAAAGTAATGTGAGGCCACTTGCGTCCTTGTCCTGAAGCAGGCAGCACTCAGACCCACTCTGTGCTGGCCAGCTCACCACACTCCAGTTTCTCAGGGTCCTCTAGAGGTCAGTTAAAATAGAGTCTAAAATTTGATTCAAAGTGGGCACTGAGTGAGTACCAGTTGCTTGCAAACAATATTAAAAAGCCTCTTCTATTCCCAAGGGGTCTTAATATTCTCTGTACCACATATTTATTTATTTATTTATTTTTAATATTTTATTTATTTGACAGAGAGAAATACAGCCAGAGAGGGAACACAAGCAGGGGGAGTGAGAGAGGGAGAAGCAGGCCTCCCACGGAGCAGGGAGCCCGATGTGGGACTCGATCCCGGGTCTCCGGGTTCATGACCTGAGCCGAAGGCAGTCGCTTAACCAACTGAGCCACCCAGGCGTCCCTATACCACATATTTAAATAATTATAGTGAATTTTCATTATATACTGTTCTCTACTTGCTAAATGCATTGTAAATCCCATCCCTTAACTAGATATAAACCTTTCAAGGACTCTATCATACTTCTTTAGTGTCAAGTATAGTGCCCAGAATAACGAGTGCTAGGAAGACAACAGATTCTTACAAAGGCCCTACCAAACTTTCCAATGAAGAGAGAAAGCTCCAGTACCTGACACAGACCCAGAGAAGCCCCATCCTGTTATTTCACCTTTCATAATCAGTGACGTACCGGGCATAGTCCTGGGGGGAGATCAGAAACTTCTCTTTCATTTGGAACTCAGCCTTGTTCTCCCACCAGAATCTGTTGGTTGCTTTCTTATGCTCTGGGCTGAAAGTGACAGGATAATCTCAATAATAGATTACAGAATATTTCTCAGACATCTAAGCAATAGATTAAGTAATGCACACTGACATCTGGGCTTCTGCCTCTGGGCAAGGCTGACAGAATACTGTTACTAGTCTCTTCCAGATGTCTCCCTCTTCCAGTAACAGTGGGAGAATCTGGGAGGAGACGATAGGAGGTAACCCTGAGCCAGCTGCCCGGCTGGCTTTCCCTCCACTACCACTGGGACCATGGTAGCCATAAGCCCTCCACCCCTCAAGGATGTGAGGCCTGTAAGCTGAATCTATCCACCCCAATACAATACAAAAGCTTTCCTCCTCTCACGCACCCGTAACCCCCCGCCCCACCAGTATGGGAATGTGCTGGACGCGGCTCCCAGGCCGCCTCTCACCTGGCCAGATGCTCCAGCAGCGCCCCGTGCAGCACGGTCAGGTTGCCGTGGCTCAGGTGTTTCCGCACCTCACAGCCGCAGCACGGGCACCAGCAGCGCCGCTCGTGCTCGGGCACGTAGCGCTCCACCTGGGCGTTGCGGATGGCCTTGCGGGCGGCCTCTACCTACGGCGGAGAGAGCGGAGGCCGGGAGAGGCCAACCAGGACCTCAGTGGAACCCCCACGTCCCAGCCCCTCGAGCCCTCCCCGTACTGCCCGCCTCCCCGACCCAGGCCGTCCGCACCTGGGGCAGGAGCCGCTCCAAAGCTGCCTTCAGCTGCCGCTGGTGCTTGCGACTGTAGACGTGTCCGCGACCACAGAAGAAGGTCTGGCGGCACAGGGGGCAACGCTGCGCCGGCGCCATTGGGCCCTGGACCCGGTATCTGCGTTGCGCAGCTGGTCTTTCCCCGTCCGGTGACCCCTGACCCTCGGGGGCGGAGCGAACCTAGTGGTCCCCGCGGCCCCCAGCGGCGGGCCGGCGCCACTGCAGACCCATCTGCGGCTGCGCGAGTCCCGCCCCCCGACTCCAGCCGACAGCAATATTCCCGGATGCCACTGTCTACCCAGAAAAAGTGACAGCACCTCTGTGCAGATGCGCGGGGTGGGGGGAAGCGCGCGCGACAGTTAGGTGCCACTGCAGGGCCACAGACCGCACGCATGTCGGGGCATTGGCGAGGACCCGTATTAGGCAGTGGAACAAATTATAACTAGTATTATGGGGTGCTCACTGTGTGTTCGGAGCTTTACATAAACTACCTCACTTAATCCTCACCATAGCCCTACGGGGCGTACTATTATTACCGTCATTTTACAGATAGGAAAGCTGAAGGACGGGGAGGAAGTAACTGTGTGGAAGGTTGCACAGGTGTGAAGCATCGGAGGCAGCACCTTTGGTGTTCTTCCATAGCAGCTGGTGTTAAGGAGCGCATGCTGGAGGCGGCCTTCATCTGAGACCCAATCACAGTCATACTCCCGGGGCGTGTTCTGAGCAGCTGTTACTGTAAAGCTGTAAAGGGGAAGCTATGAAAGGGTGCTGAGGGTTAACGGACATTTTTATTCTGTAAACATGCTTCCCCAGTGGAATTTTCGTTCTTTACAAGCTACTTTTCCTAGAATGAACAGCCTTCCGTCTGTCCTGCTCCCCTAAGCCTTAGGGCCTAAGGTAAATTGCTACCTTACAGGGCTGAAATCTCCAGGCTGTGATCTCTACCCTAGAGCACCGTAAGAAAGTGGGGGGCCCAGCCCAGACCTTACTTATAGGATGTGCCTGACAGAACTAACAAGAGTCCCAAATTATACTTAGATTTGTTACCAGTACTGGTGCATTAACCTGGATGGACTACTACGTCTGCAGGTGTATACTATACCTATACCTAATTCAGGTCTAGAAAGTAGCCAGACTCCCCTTCTGATCTTGACCTCCTCTTGGAGCTTCCCAGTTGACTCAGGTCTCTGTCAGATGTGACTAATTTCGAAGACCTCACAACACCCAATTCCTTGACCTCTCATCATTTCCCTGGCAGGGCCAATCCTGGACCTTGTCTGCCCAAAATTGGTCCTTCTCTGAATTCAAACTCTGAAGCTGTATTCTCACCACCATCTTCCATCCTCCTATGGGGCCTTAGTTTCCATATTGCCTGTAACTGCAGGAAAACCTCAGTTCTTGAAGATGAGTACTCTTATTCATTCACTCAAGAAACTGTTCAAGATCAGCAGCATCAGCGTCTGGAAGCTTGTTAGAAATGCAAATTCTGGGGCCCCATCACAGACCTACTGAATCAGAAACTCTAGAGTGGGGCCCAGCAATCTATAGTTTAATGAGTCCTTCAGGTGGTTCTAATGCTCAATCAAATTTGATAATTAGTGGTCTAGGTTTTAGGTCCTCTTGGTTTCACTTTACCCGCAGGATTCCAGGACTGTTCCCACTTTCTTGGCAACTTATTACTTCACTTGACCTTCCTAGACCTCTCATTTTGTCAAACCCCAAATGCATATCAACCCAGCCATCTGTTTCCCTCATTTGTTCCCAAGCTGCTTAGAGTAGTCCACACTGCTTCAACTTCTACTAACTTCCTAGCCCTCTGCAATTTTGCTTTTGGAACTGTTTCCCTAAAGTTCCCCACCATGGAGTGTTCATTCAGTTGCAACTGAACTTGACTTGTGTGAAATGGAATTCAACATCTTTCACTTGAGAACATCCCCTATCTACCACCAAGCTAAAGCCTGGGGTTTTGGGGAGAGTTATCCTTGACACCCGCTTTCACTCCACCCTATTCAAGTTGTTTTACAGGATTTCTTTTTTTTTTTTTAAGATTTTATTTATTTATTCGACAGATCACAAGCAGGCAGAGAGGTAGGCAGTGAGAGAGGGAGAGGAGGAAGCAGGCTCCCTGCTGAGTAGAGAAACTGATGTGGGCCCCTGAGATCACAACCCTAGCTGAAGGCAGAGGTTTTAATCCACTGAGCCACCTGGGTGCCCATCTTGCTGGATTTCCGAGATTTTTTTTTTAAAGATTTTATTTATTTGACAGAGAGAAACACAGCCAGAGAGGGAACACAAGCAGGGGGAGTGAGAGAGGGAGAAGCAGGCTTCCGGCCAAGCAGGGAGCCCGATGTGGACTCAATCCCGGGTCTCAGGGATCATGACCTGAGCCCAAGGCAGTCGCTTAATCAACTGAGCCACCCAGACGCCCCTTCTGAGATGTTTAAAGTCTATTTCCTACTCTTTATACTCCTAGAGCAACCCTTGTTTCAATTCCCTTGCTCTTTTGCTTAGATTCATGTAAAATTTTTTTAACTGGTTTCCACGTGTGTGGTCTAGATCAGCTCCATTTATCCTCCAGACTCTGGTTTCAGGAAAGTCTCTAAGTGTCTAAGTGACTTTCTGGATTAATTTAATGCCTCTAAATTAGCATTAGGAAAAAATTTAAATTTCCTAGCATGACTTTCAAAGCCTTTTACAGCATTTTTTTTTTTAAGATTTTATTTATTTGACAGAGAGAAACACAGCCAGAGAGGGAACACAAG
>PITA01006061.1:37081-103987 GCA_004023965.1 Spilogale gracilis | reverse complement strand
CTAAGATACCACCTTACACCAGTCAGAATGGCCAAAATTAACAAGACAGAAAACAACAAGTGTTGGAGAGGCTGCGGAGAAAGGGGAACCCTCTTACACTGTTGGTGGGAATGTAAACTGGTGCAGCCGCTTTGGAAAACAGTGTGGAGATTCTTTAAAAAATTGAAAACAGAGCTACCCTATGACCCTGCAATTGCACTGCTGGGCATTTACCCCAAAGATATGGATGTAGTGAAAAGAAGGGCCATATGCACCCCAATGTTCATTGCAGCAATGGCCACAATCGCCAAACTGTGGAAAGAGCCAAAGTACCCATCAACAGATAAATGGATAAAGAAGATGTGGTACATATATACAATGGAATACTATGCCTCCGTCAGAAAGGATGAATACCCAACTTTTATAGCAACATGGACTGGACTGGAAGAGATTATGCTGAGTGAAATAAGCCAAGAAGAGAAAGTCAAGTATCGCATGGTCTCACTTACTTACGGTGCATGAGGGTCAAACTGGAGGACAGTGGCAGAAGGAAAGCAAATGGGAACTAGGGTAATCTAGGGAGGGAAACGAAACAACAGAGACTTTGAACACAGAAACAAACTAAGGGACTTGGAGGGAGGGGGGTGGAGGGATGGGAGAGCCTGGTGGTGGGTACTGGGGACACCTAAAGCGTGGAGCACTGGGTGTGGGGAATGGGGAATGAATCTTGAAACACTGGCAAAAAAAATTTTTAGTAACAATAAAAAATAAATAAATAAAATTTAAAAAAAAGTTTAAGGGTCGATATTTAGCTCAAAGAGTTGGGTTATAATAAACATTACAGGGTGCGAGCAGGAAATGGGAGATGTGACATCTAGGAAGAATTTTTGCCAATTATTTCAATTGTAAGCAATGAAGCGCTTGGGAATGTTTAAATGCAGACGGCAAGGAGTCAAAGTGAGAATTAGAAGAAGTAGTAGAAAAGGCAGCAGGGAATCCTGAGAGTCCATTTCAGAAGAGACCCAAATACAGAGGGAGAAAGGGCTCCCAACAGTCAGAGGCTCCCCCTGTATTCGAACAAGATAGTGGTGCAGAGGGCTGCATACCAGCTCATCAGGGCTGACCTGGTCCTCTCTGATGGTATCAACAGATAATAAGAGCTGGTATTTAATAAGCTCTTACTATTTAATAAGCATGGTGTGTGTGTGTGTGTGCATATGTATGTTATACATAAATATATGTACGTTAAGTCTAAGGTAATCATCACAACAACCCTATGAGGAAGATACCACCATGATTCCAGTTTTACATAAGAAAATCTACTCAAGGTCCGGGCACCTGTGTGGCTCAGTCGTTAAGTGACTGCCTTCGGCTCAGGTCATGATCCCTGAGACCCGGGATTGAGCCCCACATTGGGCTCCCTGCTCTGCGGGAAGCCTGTGTCTCTCTCTCTCACTCCCCCTGCTTGTGTTCCCTCTCTAGCTGTATTTCTGTCTGTCAAATAAATAAATAAAATCTTAAAAAAAAAAAAAAGGAAAGAAAAAAGAAAAAATCTACTCAAGGGCACAGAGTTCCAAACAGTGGAACCAGGATTTAGGACGTAGTTCTAGGATTTCACTGCATATTTTATAAACACAAAACTTCCCATGTGGACAGCCTACTATTCACTACCAGGCAAGAGCTTACCTATAATGATTCCAGCAATGAAGGGAAATAACTAGGCATCCACAACTTATGAATTCTTTTGTTTGGATAAAAATGCAAACACTTCCCAAAAAAGCCACATGAATCATGACCACCATGGAGGTTTATATGTTAGAGACGTCTAAGACACTAAGGTGTTCAAAAAGAGGGCCACTTGCTTGGTGGGATGATGGTGAGCTCACCACGAAGGGAGGTATCAGGAACAGCAAGTCAAAGACTCAAGGTCAGAGAAAAATGTTGGCTCTTGATCCACTGTTCTTGATCTCAATTCGGTCCTGACCCTCCCCCGCCCCCCCTCATCTCCTGTCATGGTATGGTAGGAAGAGACCATATATGTGAAACTAAAGAACTATGCCACTAAAACCCACAGGCTTAACTAAGACAATACAAGAAGAACCTCTTCTTCACAGCAAATTTCACCAGCATCAGTCTTCCCCAGCTGAGGTGCACCTGAGCCACAGTGGCCAAGAAGCTGGGAGGGCAGCTCCGCTGAAATGTTAAGATCTGAGCTACAGTCCTCAGCGAGCATTGCAATGTACAGTATAGCACTTGAGGGGTCAGCTACCAGAACCCCCGATCCCTTTCCAACTGGACAGCACAAGGAAGGAAGTCTTGTTCTTTTCGTTTTATAATAATAGCAACAAGGATCTTGAATCCTGAGAACCAGCCCCGTTTCTGCGTTAGCAGTACTAGGAGCAATGGATTTTCTACTCAGCTGGCACAAAGCAAAGAGCTGAAGAAACCAGGTCCCATACTCTCTTGACACCATCAGGGCATGTGCTGTGGCGTCCCCAGTTGTGGCCTTCCTTTCCATCTTGTTCATTTCCTACTTCTCCATTAATCATACTGCTAAATCCAGCACAATACTGAGCAATGAATGTCAGCGACTGTGCGCCTAATTACCTCATTCTTGACACTAATGGAAAGGATTCCAAAGTTTCACCATTAAACATGATTTTCTCTGCAGGTTTCTAGTGGCTACTCCTCATCAAGTTATAAAGTTTCCTTTCAATGCTTGTATTAGAAAAGAAAAAAGGTGTAAAATCTCTAAGCCTAAGAAACCAGAAAAAGAGGAGCAAATTCAAGCAAGTAGATGGAAGTAATCAAGATAAACTGGAAATTCATGAATTATCAAACAACAGACAGAAAGCAGCAAAGTCAAAGATCGGTTCTATGAAAATTTAAATACAAATGATAAACACAAAGAAAGCCTGATTTCAAAGAGGGGGGGCACACAAATCATCAACATCAGGAATGCAAGAGGGACATGATATGAGAGCCTCCAGGTATGCTAAGGATAATGTTAAGAAATGAGGGCAATTCACATCAATACATTTGAAAACTCAGATTAAGACTGAAAGTCAAGGTCCTGTAAAGGTCCAGACAGTCAACATCAGGGGCACTGAGGACAACAAAGTCCCTACAGAAATGACTCCATGGAGTTACGGCAGCGTTAAAGAATCTGAAGACACAGGCACTGGGCCAGATGTGGTCAGAGGGCTGTAATGTGTCAGTCCCTGACTTCAATAAAATGGATCAGTACCTTGAAATGCACAAATTTTCCTAAGTGATGCAAGAAAAAGAGAGAAGAAAAAACTATAGAGCATCAATATATATACATATATATGAAATTGATTTATAATTAAAAAAATGATCCAAAAGAAAACTCTAGGGCCAGATGGTATCTCCCGTGATTTCCATCAGAAACTCTTTCACAAAATAAATGAGAATACAGTATTTTCCAATTCCTTTTAAAGAACATAATGCTGATGCCCAAACTGGTGGAGATATTAAAAGGAAACTACAGATAAAATGACCATTATGAACATATATAAGAATTCCTGGACAGAATATTTGCAAATGAAACCGAGCAAAAATACGTACATACATATAAATGATAATACATCATTAATTAAGTGGAGTTTATTTCAGGAATGCAAAGTTGGCTTAGCATTTAAAAATTCACCACAGTAACAGAATAAAAGAGGCAGACACATGAATAACAGATTTGAAAAAGTTCAATGTCTCTTCAAGATAAAATCTCTCAGTATATAGCAATGGAAAGGTTCTCCCTCAAATTCAGAAAGGGCATCTCTGAAAACCTGAAGCAACTATCATACTTAATAGTGAAAATGTAAATTATTCTTCCTTGAGACTGGAAATAGGCTGGCATGTCTGCTCTAACTACTTCCATTCCACATGGCATTAGTTGAGTCAGTAACTCAGGAAGAAGGAATAAGCGGCAAAGAAGAATGGGAGACCAGAAGTAAAACTGTCATTATTGACAGATATTCTGTTCATGGACACAGCAAGCCCTGTGGGAAAAAACTTATTAAACTATTACACAAATCTGGCAAAGTCCTAAGACACAAGGTGAATATTAAAAAAAAAAAATCCATCTATTTCATATGGCAGCCACAAATATTGGGAAACAAAGTTTTAAGCATCAAAATATATTAGCTATCTAAAATTCTGTCTAGCAAGAAATGTGCAAGACCCTGACATTGAAAACCACAGAAAATACTTTGAGAGAAATTAAACACAACCTATGTCAAGATACACACCATGTTCTTAGATAAGATTCATCATGGTTGAGATATCCACCCTCCCAACATTCATATTTATATTTGATGTCTTCCTAGTAAAAATTAATTAGGTTAAAATATTAGGCTTCTAAAAATAAGCAATATGATAATTCATGTAGATATGAACAGAACCTAGAATGGCCCAAACAATTGTGGAAAAAAATTTAAAAGTAGAACTAAGTTGGAGGCTATATTTAACCAGATTTCAAGCTACAATAATTACTAGAGTGTGGATTTAGTATAAAAACACAAAAAGAGACGAATACAACTGGAGAGTCTGGCACTAGACCCTTATATATGACTTTGATCAAGATGCCAAGTTAATATAACAGAAAAGAAAAAAATTATATATGAATCACAGATTTAAATGAAAAACTGTGAACCATAAAGCACCTAGAAGGAAATAGGAATATCTTTTCATGACATTGAGATAGTAACAATTTCTTATGCATGACACAGTAATTATCAATCATAGAAGAAAAATTTGATTCACTACATATCAAAATGAAAACATTCCACTTGCAAAACATTCCACTCATTTAATAAAATGAGCAGTCTGTTCATTTCCTTCAAAGGAACTGTAACCAAATAAATCCTCTAACTTACAATAAAAAAACAAATACCTCAATGAAAAACAAATAAAAAAACCAGGGCAAGTAATTTGAACAGATACTTCACAATGAAAGATACATGAATGCCAATAGACATGTGAAAAGTTACTCAACATCCCTAGACATTAGAGATAAGATTGGCAAACCACAGGCCACCAGACAAATCCGGATCACTACTGGTTTTTATAAATAAAATTTTATTGGAACCTTGCCATGGCTATTTATTTAAAAATTGCCTATGGCTTCTTCCCTACTGCAACAGCAGAAATGAGTAGATGTGAAAGAAACTTTACAGCCCAGAGAAACTAAAATATTTTTATCCCATCCTTCAAAGAAAAAGCTGTCCAACTGGAACTCTAGGGTCAAGAAGTTGTCATGGCACAAGTCCTCAACAGATATTTCATGATATTTATGAAGCACTTCTCAGGACTTTATCCGGGGAGCAAACATCCCCACTGATAATCCCTCGGGCTATACAGGAGGCAGAGTTGTTCCAAATGTCCATCTTTTCTACACTCACTCCTTAACACTGACCACGGACCCCACTTATTTTTTTAGTTACTGAATCTGAGTTTCCAACGACAAGTTCCAACTTCATTAGATCATATAGGATTGCTGCTATAATAGTCTATTCTTGTTTCACCTGTGGTTTTCTCCACTCTTAATTACGAATCTCATCTGCTGTCAACTTCTAGGCATTCCTCAAAGTAACTGGTTCAATGTATCCAGATATGCTGATTTTTTTTATTGCTTACTTGTTATTCAGTAAAATTTTTGCTGTGTTAAAGTAACCAGATGAAGCCTAAGATGAAGTCACTCATGCTAAGCACCCTGTGTCAGCAAACTGAAAGTTAAGTTTCCATGCTCAGCTTTCCCAGAAAGTCAGGTCTAGGTCAACCAGCCAGCACCTGCCTGCCCCATACAAGTGATGTGCCCCAGCGCCAAGACTTCCCTTTGCTCCGTATGCAGAAGGTAATCCTGATTTAACCAATCAGCAAATACCCCGTATAATTTCCTTGTTCCGGCTCACTCAGACTATAAAAATCCCTTGCTTTATCAGCATTTTGATGCCTCTTTCTGTTAGACTAGACGATGCCTGATTCATGAATCAGTGACTAAAAGCCTACTAAATTGGTAAATTATGGAAATTTTTCTTTTAATAGAGGAGAGGGGAGCTAAAGAGTATGCGCTCCACTCATATGGGTTCCTACTGCGTTAAGAAAAAAGAGGTTATCAGATCACATATTTCTAGAGAGGCAAAAAAAAAAAGTGTGTCTGGTATACACTGGGTAGCTTCAGGCTTCCTAGGCTTTCTTATTCATGCAATAAAGTTGGGATAAGGAACACTACCAACATTGGATCCAACTGGGGCACCTGGGTGGCTAAGGCGTTAAACGTCTGCCTTCAGCTCAGCTCATGATCTCAGAGTCCGGGGATTGAGCCCCGCATCGGGCTCCCTGCTCTGTGGGAAGCCTGCTTCTCCCTCTCCCACTCCCCCTGCTTCCATTCCCTCTCTAGCTGTGTTTCTCTCTGTCAAATAAATAAATAAGATCTTTAAAAAAAAAAAATTGGATCCAACTGGTTTTGAAAAAAATCCCTCAACAACTAAAAGTGAGGCCAAACACTGGCCCTAAGAAACAAAATTAGAGTCTCTTTCTTAATCCTTTCTGGGGGGGGGGGGGAGTGATGAATTATTTTATATTGTCCATCTTACTGAGAGCGCTCTGGGTCATGTCCCAGCATAATAGCAATTAAACTTTTCAATTTCAAAATGTTTCTCTCTCTTCTTTGGTGACTTTCACACAGCTTAAAAAAATAAAGGAAGAGTAGCATACCCTTCTTACCAGATCCCAAGTCTCCAGAACAAAGTACTTTTTCCAAGGATACCTCAAATCCAAATGACTAGATTTGTTAGACAGGTAATATTTTTTTTTTTAAAGATTTTATTTATTTGACAGAGAGAAACACAGCCAGAGAGGGAACACAAGTAGGGGGAGTGAGAGAGGGAGAAGCAGGCCTCCCGCTGAGCAGGAAGCCCGATGTGGGACTCGATCCCAGGTCTCCAGGACCATGCCCTGAGCCAAAGGCAGTCGCTTAACCAACTGAGCCACCCAGGCACCCCCAGGTAATATTTTCTAAGACTTTGGCAACATAGGGATATATATCCAAAATGCAGTAGTTTTACCTTTAATCCCAACGTTATCTCACAGAAAAGGAAACAAAGAATTTAAAATAATTACTTGTGCAGGTAGATCATTAATTATAGCCAACTGTGATCTCAGTTTAAAATGGAGCAATTTTAAAGGACTAATGTTTCATTTTAAAAACTACTCACAGTATTAGCGTGAGTAATTTTAATTAAAAACAAACTCCAGCAGATGGTTACATCCATTTTTGAAGAGAGCACATACTAAAGGGGTTTCAATTTAGATGCACACACTCTTCATGAACCACACTGCGGTTTCAACAGTATTCAAATGTTAACTTCTCTAATATGCATTTTCGTATCAGTTACAAAATTGAAACACTGTATTGAAGGCATCTGTTGGCTGGTCTGTCAAACATTTCAGTTGGTGCTAGAAGTGTTTCATAATTAAGCTGATAAATGCCTTCTTCGTAAACCTTCCTCGTTGTCTGCTTCTCATCCGACATGAAAAGGAAGCATTACATAGCTCTTGAACAGAATGGAAAACTTCATTTTAAGGGAGAGAAAAAATCCCTAAATTCTGTTAATTAGTGGGATATGCTGAAGCTCTAGGAATATGAAGAACTTCAGCTATAAGAATAAAAGCAATCAATCCAATGTTGCCAACAGAGGAGACGTGGATACTTCTCTTACACTCAGAGTGGGAAGGTAAATTTGCACAATGTTCCAAAGGGCTTAAAAGAGGTATACTCTTTGACCTAGTAATCTTACTTCTGCAAGTTTATCCTGAAAAAAGAAAGAAAAATAGGCACAACCTTATGTGTGTATATACAAGGCTATTGGCTGCAGTATTATTAATGATAGCCAAAAATCGAAAACCAACCTAATCACCAGTATTAAGTAACAGTAATAAAAGACATTCTGCAATGTACTGGATTAAGCCAAATGGGCAAATCCTTTATTAAAACACACACAAAGCGAAAATACACCCACGTGCAAGTCCACAGAGAAACACGGGAGAGGTGGAAGAAAGGAGGCAGGGGAAAGAAGGAAAAGGAGAGGGTGGGAGGGAGTGTGTAATAATCCTGACGCCAGCCGTGTACCTCTAAGCCAGAAACGTAGCTTGTCATGTGGCAGCAGCAACTGTCATGGCAACCTTACGTAGGATCTGGGTACAGATTCAAACATCTGGAGACAGAGATTAAAACTGCCACACGGAAACACAGCATTTCTGTCTCCTGCCTCTCACACTCCCTGAGCAAGCCCGTGAGTTACCACTGAGATGCTGACATGTAGCCGAGATTCTCAGAGTCGTACACAGTCTGATAAAGAGCTCTAGAAAAATTCTACCCACCAGCTCAGAGAAGCAAGATGAAAGCCCTTGGAGAGGAAAAAAGCCCCCCTTCAGAGATATTAAAACCTGAAGCCCATGCCACGTGATCTGGAAATCCTCGACTGAGTTACCAACCACAAAATTAATTCAGCATCCACAAAACCTGCGGAGACCTAGAAGAAGCAAAGAAGAAAAACACACTATGGGGATCCATGCTTCTTCCAGGGCACGTGGAATTCCTACAGAGAAAACATACCTAGATCAATTTTAAAAATGAAAGCACAAAAAACAAATTCAGTTTAAGAGAAGAACCAGCCTTAAAAGAACTAGCATTACAACAGTCTAGATGAGATTAAAAATGCCTCTTTCAAAGAACTGAGATAAAAAATAAAAACCATAATGAAGACGTAAGTCATCATAAAAAAAAAAATAAAAGGGAGAGAGAGAGGTAAGTCATCATAAACTGATTTTTAAAGAACCAAAAGAACTTTGGGAAACTGAGATACAATAATCAAAATTGATGAGTTTTTGTACTGAAATATTTACAGGTAAAGATTACTGGCATCTGCAATTTCCTTTGAAATGAGTTGTAAACATAAGGTGGACTGAAGGATCTATGGGGGGGATAAAGCACAGATAATGTGATAAATTAATGTTAATTGTAGAATCCTGCTGTTAGGTTTGCACATCACTATACAATTCCATTTCTTTATCCGTATTAAAATTTTATGTTGAATTATGGGGGAATGAATTAATCATGCATCACAGTAGACACCAATGTTATTGTCATTTTGGTAAGAGCAACGATGACTCACACAAGATCAAGAGTCGGTCACTTAACCAACTGAGCCGCCTAGGCAACCCTGGGTCAAGGACTGTAAAATCGTATTTGAAAAATATTAACTAATTTAATCCTAACAATATTGTGATACAGGTGCTATTAATATAACTGCTTTAGAGATTGTAATACTGAGGCACAAAATTGTTAAATAAGTTGCCCAAGGCAGCACAGATAATAAACCCATCGTAGAGTTGACATCTGAACCTACATAATATGGACCTTAATACTTTCTTCTTAATCATTATCCTCTAAGAAAAACAAGTTAGTGATGTGGAGAATGTGTTCAACAAGTCACCTAAGGGGCACCTGGTTGGCTCAGTCAGTAGAACATGCAACTCTTGATCTTAGGGTTGTGCGTTCAAGCCCCATGTTGGGTGTAGAGATTATTTAATAATAAATAAACTATTCAAAATTTACCTAAATTACAACACAAAAAAATGGACAGTTTGAAAATATGAGATAGAAGTTAAAAGACAAGAGGGCATCACAAGGTTCAACATATAGCAGATAAAATTCGAAATGAAGAAAATAGAGCAAATGGAAGAAAGGTACTAATCAAAGAAAAAAATGGAAGGGAATTTTCCAAAATTGAAGAGAGACATGTAACTGATGATTTAAGAAGTTCACAGAGTCCTTAGCAGGCCAAATTTTAAGAGCAGGAGAAAAAAATGTACAAGAAGATAGAGTAGAAGAAAACATGACAACCACAGAAAGAAAAAACAATCATAAAATCAGCCAAAGACCACGTTTCTATAATTAACATGAAGGATAAATGATGTGACCTGAAAATTTGCAAGAAGACCATATGGTAAAAATATTTTTTAAAGTTCTGAAAGGAAATGATCCCCAACTTAGAATTTTAGGCCTTAACTATCAAGAAGGAAGTCAAAAGAAAGCTAAGGGATCAGAAAATGTCCTATTTATTATGCATCACCACACAAACCACTAAAAGATACACTACAGGAAGAAGGGAATTGGATTTTAAACAAAGAAATGGGGTAAAAAAAAAAAGTAATGAGCAAAGTCACTACTTAATATGTTGGTACATTGAAGATTTAAAGTAACCCAAGTAATAGTTGATTTAAAAACAATTAAATTAGGGATGCCTGGTTGGCTTAGTCAGCTAAGGGTCTCACTCTGGGTTTCAGCTTGGGTCGTGATCTCAGGGTGGTGAGATCAAGCCCCACATCGAGCTCTATGCTCAGCACAGAGTCAGCTTGAGATTCTCTGCTTCCGCCCCTTCCCCTATGGACACTTTCTAAAAGTAAATACATAAAATCTTTTTTAAAAAATTAAACAGCAATACATGAAATAGGAAGTGGAGATCAGAATAAGGCTTTCCACAGTCCTTATGAGGAAGAGGTACCATCTATTAACAGGTAACTGGAATGTAGGAACCGTGAAATCAAGAACTTTGCTGTGGGAACCACGGAACACTTCCAGAACCAGGGCTAGCTGAGCCCTCAGACAATCAGAGTAGACCTAGAGAAGGGAGAAAATAAATTCTGGCATGCCCATATTTGGTCTTTTTTCTTGTCAATTTGATATATGTTTACAGAAAGAAAAAAAGGTAGATAACACACTGAGTGAAAATACAAAGTAACAAAATGTATTACATGTAAAAAAAAACCACCTGTTCTATGTATATTTAGATATACTGACACATATCAGCACAAATACACATTTATGTAAATAGCTATACACTGACATGTATTTATAGAGAGACAGATGGATGTTGTCTACACACTCACAAAGAAAAAGGAAAAATTTTGACATCTATATGTCAAAATGCCATCAATGGTCATCTGTGGGAAGAGAAACTATGAGGACTATGGATGTTTTCTAAAAATTATTATTTTTTTTCTCTATCTGTACTTTCCTGTTCTAAATCTTTCCTAATACATGCTAATAAAGAAATCATGACATTGAAAATAAAGTTGATAGATGAAATATCCATAGCATACACTTTACTGTTTTAAGCAATTAAATATTTAATTATCACAAAAATGCTATCTTGTAAGCAAAGAGATAATTAAATGAAGCCAGGGAAAAATAAAGTAGGAATATGTATGTTGAAAAATTTAAGTCTGAGCAATGACTGATAATACCTGAAATTTAAGAGAGGGTCTTTTCTTTTTTTTTTTTAAAAGAATCCTTTCTTCAAGAGATAATGAAAGTACTTTTAATAAATGCACATATAAGGGCACCTTGGTAGCTCAGTCGTTAAGCGACTGCCTTCGGCTCAGGTCATGATCACGGAGTCCTGGGATCGAGCCCTGCATCGGGCTCCCTGCTTGGCGAGAAGCCTGTTTCTCCCTCTCTCACTCCCCCTGCCTGTGTTCCCTCTTTAGCTGTGTTTCTCTCTGTCATATAAATAAATAAAATCTTTTAAAAAATACACAGATATCAATAAATTAACCAGAAACTTATTTTTATAAAACCATAATATAATTGCAATTTAATTAACTGTTAATGCCCATTAAAAAAAAAAAATTACCTACTTAGCTTCCTCATCCAAGAGGCAATGACTAGAACTGAAGAGCTACTGCCCTCGGAGGAAACCAGTCACTTTTGAAAATCCAATCCAGTAACCTAGAGCCTACTCAGTATAAACCAACGTCCTCTTTTCCTAAAGTTGTACATCAAGAATCCATTTCTCTCCAAAAGTAATACAAAGACTTCTTTAATAACATCAATAAGTCAGGTGATCTCTACTCAAAATCCAAGCAAAATTAAAAGAAATAATGAAAACACTCTAAAACCTTAAATTCCTGAATATGTTCATGGATCCAAATATCCTTCACCTTCTGCATCTATTTGATTTTTCAGGGACTGAATTAAAAGGACAAGCAGTAGAAAGCAGTGGAAAACATTCTCAATTCTGCTGGTCCTGCCAGTTCTACAACATTGGGAAAATCGCTTAATGTCTACAACATTGGGAAAATCGCTTAATGTCTCTGGATTCACACTTCAGCCACGGAAAACAAGAAAGGTAAATATACTAATACTTAAGTATCTTTCTGGCCTAATATCCTCTCAAATTAAAAGCCAATAAAAAGGCCGAATCTCTGAACTGTTCCACAACTAGGAGCACACCTTAAGACAGGAGGCTCAGGGAGAGGTCACAGAGGAAGTGGGGTGAGTAAAATGGAATTCAAAATAGACCATTTTCTAAAACTGTTCATCTGTGATCTGTAATTAACCAAAACCCAAAATACATGAAAACATCTGTCTTTGCCGAAGAGCCCTCCATCTCTCTGAGTTACTCAGATGTACATATTTTGTAATGAATACTCCACTAGCCTAGATGGAGAGTCTTACACAGAAGGACAGAAATAGGCACAATATCTAAGTACATGTGATACACTAGAGACTTGGAGGATGAATGACGTGATTTTTTTTTTTAATCCATGTAGCAAACCAAAAGGATAACACAAAGCTAGAAAAAGAAAAATCAAACCACTGATTGCTGGAATAGTCCTAGCATAGCACCTGGCACATAGAAGACACTTCCTAAATGATGGAGGAATGAATGCTTACCTCTTCAAGTCCCTGAAAGGCTCAAAATCCCGCATCTATAAAATACCTGTTTTTTATGAAAATCCTTGAGGGCCGTTTCATAGCCTTCCTCCAGTCTACTGAAGGCTATTAGTACATCTGTTGTCCACCAGATCTGTGAGCCCGTTAGGGCAACTTGTGCTGGGAAATCCAAGATCCACAGTTCCCTAGGTTTTTCCTCGTAGGCTGCTATGGCTTCTGTGATAGAATGTCTCACTGTTTCTTGCATAGTCTCTTCAAGTCGCAGGAGCCAAGTTTCTACCTTTTGAAGCAAAATGAAATGATTTAGCACAGGCTTAACTACAGAAGAGAGAGAATTCCATCCTCCCATGAGCTTAAAAGTCATGCAAAGAGAGAGGGTCTTATGTGGATTTATTTTCAAGATTTATTTGAGATAGAGCATGCATGAGTTGGGGGAGTGGAGGGGGAGGAAGAGAATCTCAAGCTGGATGTGGGGCTCGATCTCACCACCCTGAGATCATGAACTGAGCTGAAATCAAGAATCAGACACTTAACCAACTGAGCCACCCAGGCACCTGGGTTTATTTTAAATCCAGGTAGAAAACTAGAGGATGTAGAACTCAAAGGATAAGGTGAACAACAATGGGTGAAGCCCACTGAACCTGTCTTCTTCCAGGATACCACTCAAATTATTTCACCCACAGGATGGTTAATAAATTTCTGCAGACTCAACAGAAGAGGTGTTCTCAATTATTGATATTTCACATCTGAAGACAAGGGGGTTCTGGACCAAGATCCCCTGGGGTAACTTACGCACAGTGCTCTGAGAAGCCAAACATCAGGCCATCTACTAGATCGAGTAATATGCTAGAATAATATTCTAGAGCTTTGGGGATAATGGTAGATTTTTTTTTAAAAAAATTGGTAACTTTTAAATATACTGAAAATTCTTCTTTAAAATCTTCCTAGTTCTTAGTCTTAAGACAAAGTGTTTCCAGCAAGTGTCTTAATTACATTTCCTACTGATTCTCATCTTCACACTTGTCAAAAATTAGACAGCAGGAGAGTATAAGAGATAGGACAACTGCTGACTTGCGAAAGTTAATCTTTTTTTAAATGTAAGTTTATTTTGCCCCCACAAGTTTATCTTAACCCATTTTCTAACCTACTCAAATATGCTGTTATATTTTCCCATGTATATACTGTTTCCACGGGATGACATCACCTAACAAAAAGGATTATGTACACTATTCACAAATAGTTGACCTCAGCAATAAAAAATGACAATAAATCAATTCCAAGGACCATAGGAGACTGTGAAGATGTTAACTGTTTGGTGGGGAGGTACCTGGGTGGCTCAGTCAGTTGAGTGTCCAACTCTTGGTTTCAGCTCAGGTCATGGTCTTAGGGATGGTGAAATCAAGTCCCTCATCCATCCTAGCATGGGGTCTGCTTAAGATTCTTTCCCTGCTCCTCTCTCCCCTCTGCTCCTCACCCCTGCTCACAAAGTTCTCATTCTCTCTCTCTCTCTCAAATAAATAATTACATAAAACCTTTAAAAAACGAAACAAAATGTTTTTCCCTCTGCGTCTTGAAAATGGCAGAAGCATTCATTCCTAGAATCTTTCTCTGGAGAACTGGGAAGGAGTTCTGTGTAGTTAATGAGCTGACAGCCTTCCCTTCTGGAAGAAAAAGGAGCCACTGCCCTGGCAAAGGGCTCCATCATCCTAAGAGCCTTCACTTCTGATTTTGTAACTGGGTTTTGTTCACGTGCCTGAGTTCAAGGTCTCTGATCCCATCATGACTTTAGTCACTAAGTGCAATGCTTCATATGACCCAGCAACTACTTCCTTCTGGAAATCATACATCATCTGAGTATTTCCCAAATACTCTGGGATCCCTGACCTCTCGAGAACTTTCCAGTCCATCTGGGAAGACCAAACACACATATAAGTTGATGGATCATCTCATGTTCAAATGACTATGCCAACGATGGCTACTACGATCAGCATGATCTGAGAACTAAGCTCTGATGAGATGCTACTTGATCTCTCCCTGTTCTGGTGTTTCTTCAGCTTTGCCCAATCCTCTGTAACAACAATTACCACTTCCCATTATTGCCAACTATCCATTTCTTCAGGGAGTCTAAGAGCTCCATAAAGACAGGGACCATGTCTTACTCATTTCTGGATCCCCAGAAGCTTAACCCAGCATCTGGTACATGGTAGGTATTTAGTCAACACTCATCAGACAAAATACAGATAGTCCAATTTGGGAGGAACCAATCGTCAAAATGCATGGGGAGAAAAGACCGAAAGGAAAAGCATCTTTTTATCAAACAAAGGCAATTAGAGGATCAGTGTAGTATATGCTTGAGTCTCTGGCCTAAACTGCTTACACAGAACTAATGAGAGCACTGTGAAAATGCTCAGGACCACGGGTTCCCGCGAGTGACAACCACATCCGTCAAGTGCACTGTCCTCCTTCTGGGCACTATGCCAGTCAGCTCACAGTCTGCCCGGCAGGGAGCGGACAGCAACACACTTTTGTCAGGATAGTTTATGGTGACTTTTTCTAATCACTGTAATAATATCCTAAAGAGCCCAAGAGATCAAAAAATACATTTTAATCAAAGTATTCCACCATCTGCTTTCCCCTCATTTGGCAGGATTTCTCAGTACAATATTAAAAAGCAGCAGAGAGAAATAAAGAAAACCCCTGTTTAAAAAAAAAAAAAAAAAGAAAAGAAAGAAAAACCTGCCATCTGCAAGGGACATTTTTTTTTTTTAAGATTTTATTTATTTGACATAGAGAAACACAGCCAGAGAGGGAACACAAGCAGGGGGAGTGAGAGAGGGAGAAGCAGGCTGCCCGCCGAGCAGGGAGCCAGATGTGGGGCTCGATCCTGGGTCTCCAGGATCATGACCTGAGCTGAAGGCAGTCGCTTAACCAACTGAGCCACCCAGGCACCCCTGCAAGGGACATTTTAAGGAAGCCCACCTCAGCCAAAACAGCTCTGGAAGAGAGGCTACTGTCTCAGTGACTCTGCAGATTAACTCAAGCTGCACAAGCATCATCATAAAAAGATGCAGTTCCTCTACATCATCTGGAAACACCAAGAGCTCTTTCATAAATCATAATGAGCCATTCTCGCCGTAACCATTGAGCATATTTCTGAGGTATTTGGCTGTGCAAGGAGAGAATACGCTGTCTGTGCACGTGGTAATTAGGAAACGTGACATCAGCGTGGTAGACTCCATCCACTTTATTTATGAGCAGCCGTTTGGAACACTCACATCACAATCCTGAACCATAAGCCTTTTTAAAAGATGCGTTCCTGCAAGGTGCTGCTTCACCCCAACTCTCAGTGCTGGAACCAGTAAGTTTTGCATGAGACTCGGCCACTGGGCTGGCACCTGCTTCTCCTACAAGGGTCCACTCACTCAGCCTGTGATGATCCTTCCTGACAAGCTCAACCATTGCCTTTCTGAGAGCCTGTGGGGCGCTGAAGCCATGTGAGCACCAACCGGGAAGCAGAGCGGTCACACCCGACATGGCCAAATAGGAAGCTCTGATCTCCAAACCAACCAGGGCCTGATGTGACCACAGCTGATTTTTTCCTTGTTCAATTCAACCTTTAAAAATTACCCCATAGCAGAGAAAACCTCATCATCAGATCTTACATGGCCTGCGCATTCGCATTCGGCTTGGAATGGGACGTACTCCTTTTCTTTGCTGTACATTCCAATCGCTCTGTGGGTGGACACACCTTGACCCTCTTCAAACTGCAGATCTGCAATGCTGTCGAAGAGTTTGGCAAGGTGGCACGTCACCTATGATAATTTGGAAAGATGAGAGCATTTTTTACTGGAGATATAGTCAGGTAACCTAGTGAGGATGCTATGTGAATTCATGGAACTTCCTTTATGTACTTAGAGTTGTCTTAAAATGTTTTTCTCCAAAATAACCATCACTTCTTGAATTCCAGAGTTTAAAATGACCTTGATGGGGGCACCTGGGTGGCTCAATTGGCTGGGCAACTGACTCTTGATTTCTGCTCAGGTCACCATCTCGGGGCTCGGAGATGAAACCCTGCATGGGTTTCCATGCTCAGCATGGAGTCTTCTTGAGATTCTCTCCCTCCGTCCCTTGCCCCTCTGGATTATGCACACACAAAATAAATCAATCTTTAAAAATGAATAAATAAATTAATAGACCATGATGGAAAGTAGCCAGATGCTCTGTCCACAGTATCAGATGTTAGGTGGTGAATGTTTACCATAAAATGTTAGCTATCTTTTCCTTGGAGATTAGACACTTACCAACTTCCCTGCCTGCACCATATTCCTGCAGCAATCACCCTTTAGGGTCAAGTTTTTAAAATTCAGATATTTTTAGGTCACCATCTTGGGGCTCGGAGATGAAACCCTGCATGGGTTTCCATGCTCAGCATGGAGTCTTCTTGAGATTCTCTCCCTCCGTCCCTTGCCCCTCTGGATTGTGCACACACAAAATAAATAAATCTTTAAAAATGAATAAATAAATTAATAGACCATGATGGAAAAGTAGCCAGATGCTCTGTCCACAGTATCAGGTGTTAGGTGGTGAATGTTTACCATAAAATGTTAGCTATCTTTTCCTTGGAGATTAGACACTTACCAACTTCCCTGCCTGCACCATATTCCTGCAGCAATCGCCCCTTAGGGTCAAGTTTTTAAAATTCAGATATTTTTATGCTATACAAAATCACTTACTGCAAGAAAGCTGTGTTCAAATATTTGAAAGGGAAATTTCAGTTACACACAACCTTAGTCATGTGTTGGGTGTTATGTTAGCGTGCGCTTGCTTTGATACTTAAGTGTACTCAACAACATATTACATAAAGAAAGTGAACAAGATTCCCCCATTTTTACTGACAAGGAAATGGAAGCTGAAATACTAGATGACTTTGTCAAGTTGGCAATGCTAAAACTAAGTGGCTTTTTGATGCTAAGTCTCCGAATCCAGGCCATATCCACGAAGTTCAAATTCTTCTGGCATCATTAACTTCGATGTCCTAAATTGTGGCATTTCCACAGGAACCCCCAATAACATACTGAACTCTACTGTAGGTGCTAGACTATTGGAAAAATAAAACAAACCAAGTTAAAAGACACAAATCAGCATTTGTTCAGCCAGAAGTCCATTTGGAGACTCAAGCCTAATTAGAAGACAGAATCCCAGAAGAACCATACTTGTCCACGTAGGCCTATGAGCACAGAGCACAGACCAGAACAGGGCTCCCCCTCTAGAGGTGCTGGCACAGAGGAAAGGAGAGGAAGATGTGCATTCTGAAGACAGACTCACAAGGAGAACAGTCAGAGGAGCCTCTTGACCTCTCCTGCTGCAAACTGAGTGGCCACAGTATCAAGAACAGGAAGAAGAGGTCCCTCCTTACACATGGTACGAATCAACACTGCTGAGTGGAAAACAGTTGGGTGTTCCTCAAAAAGTTAAACATACAATTAAGACCCAGCAATTCCACTCTTAGGTATATACTTTAAAACAGGTACTTGTACACAAATGTTCACGTCCTTGTGCACAAGCGTTTACAGCAGTCATTGCCAAGGGCCGAAAGGTGGGACAAACTCCAATGCCTAGGGATGGATAAGTGGACACAGAGATTCACATACATACAATGGGATGCTGTTCAGACCCAAAAAGGAAGTACTGATACACAGGACATGAATGAACCTGGGAAACGTGATGCTGAAAGAAGATCATATATTGTATGATTCCACATTAGATAAAATGTCCAGAAGAGGGAAATCCCTAGAGACAGAAAGCACATTGGTGGTTGCTAGGGGCTAGAGGAAGGAAGGAATGCCAAGTGGCTGCTTGATGGGCATGAGGTTTTATTTTGGGGAGATAGAAGTATTTTGGAATTAGATAGAGATGATGTTTGCACAACACCGTGAGTGTACAAAATGCCACTGAATTGTATATTTATTTAGCAGTTTCATCTCCATTAGTTTATAAATGAACGGCACACAATGATTTTTTTTCTGTCAACAATATTGAAATACCTAGATGAGCAATCAACTCTAATCAAATAGGCAGAAGACATGAACAGACACTTCTCCAAAGAAGGCATACAAATGGCCAACAGACACATGAAAAAAATCTCCAACATCACTCCCCATCAGGGAAATACAAATCAAAACCACAGTGAGGTACCACCTTCCACCAGTTAGAATGGCAAAAAGGAAAAGACAGGAAACAAGTATTGGCAAGGATGTGGAGAAACGGGAAGCATCTTACACTGCTGGGGGGAATGCAAGTTGGTGCAGCTTCTCTGGTCAACAGTAAGGAGGTTTCTCAGGACATTAAAAATAGAGCTACCCGACAACGAGCCAGCAACTGCACTACTGGCTATTTACCCCAAAGATACAGATAAGTGAAAAGAAGGGGCACCTGCACCCCAATATTCACAGCAGCCACGTCCACAATGGCCAGACTGTGGAAGGGGCTGAGATACCCTTCAACAGAGGAATGGATAAAGATGTGGTTCATATATACAGTGAACTGTATACTTTAAAGTGGTTAATTCTGTGTTATGTAAACTGTGGCCTCAACAGAAAAGAAAGGTGCAAGCCAGAAGCCAGTCAGCACTTACCAGCAGCATACAGAAGCCATCTCTACAATGAGTTTTCCTTGAAATACAGTTTAACTGGACTTCAGAACTACTGCAATAGCAGCTTCTAGGAACAAGACTAACCTGCCTCAGGGGCACCTCGGTGGCTCAGTTGGTTAAGCGACTGCCTTCAGCTCAGGTCATGATCCCGGAGACCCGGGATCGAGCCCCACATCGGGCTCCCTGCTCGGCGGGAAGCCTGCTTCTCCCTCTCTCACTCCCCCTGCTTGTGTTCCCTCTCTGGCTGTGTTTCTCTCTGTCAAATAAATAAAATCTTTGGAAAAAAAAAAAAAAAGACTAACCTGCCTCAATCTCCTGCATGGCATGACCAACAGCAATATTGGTAAGGAATTCCATAAGATTGATATAATCTTTAAAGCTTTGGACCTTAACATTTGTGCCGTATTTGCAGTTTTTGTACCAAAGAAAATCACGGCTAGAAATCGGAGCTTAAAATAGATGAGTTTTGGAGACTCTCACTTACTTTAAAGGTGAAGAGAGCAAGAGCTGATGATCACTGCTTGGCTTATCATATTCTCCTCCATCCCTGTATATTACCCAGAGGACATTTACACACAGAAAGTATCTCCAGTAATCTAAAGATTCACTGTCACAGCTCAAGTGTCCAGGAAGTGCACAGATGGTTAATGGCTTCAACTGTGTAATGGGCCTAAATAATATTCAGGTGAAAAGCTGCAGGATAAATGAGACCTCAAATATCAGACACTCTCAGACATTATCGCTCTGGTGAGAAAACAGTTTCAAAACAACTTCTAGTCTCATAGCCTCTCAATCAGTGACCAAGAAATGCCAGCCCCACAGCTGGCAGGGTTCTTGTGACCCCAGGCATGTTTGAAGTTGGGCATTTTCATATCCTGTCTTCCATTTAAAGCTTCTGAGACAACAGAGCTGTTTTTTTTTTTTTTCTTATTCTATTTTTGTTTTTTAACTCATGTGGACTCAGGTGTCCTCCAAGTGTTCATTTTTATGAAAATCTCTGTATTTCTTAATACTAAAATGAAATTTTTTACTAGTTTGATGTTCAGAATGCCTTTTTATGATGAAAAAGAAAAAGGAGTGCCTCAGAGGCCCCTGTTTATACCTCACTAACAAAATAGAAATGACCTGAACACACTAAGTCATCAACAAGTCAATAACATTATCCTTTCTTAGATAGGCTTCTAAAAGTTTAGCAACAACAACAAAGGTTATTCGCTCAGTTTAGAGTTTATAGCAATCAAGTACACCCACCAACTAGCGAGTAGATACACAGGCAGTCCTTGCTTCACATGTAGTGTGCGATCCTAACAATAACTGTGCAATCTTAATAATTGATGGGAAACTTGTGATTGTCCTTGATTTCTAAAGATCTTTACTAAAACATTAAAATCCCCCTCACTCTTAGTCACAGAAGTACAAAGAAATAAAATTAAAAAAATAAATATTTAGTACATTATAATTTAAAATATTAAAATATTGATGATTTTTATTTCTTTATAGAAACCTTATCAGGGGTAGTTTGCTTAGTGTTTGCCTACTTATTCTAGAACTTAAGACCCAGAGTGAGCATCTTTTCTAGGCCTTCAAGAATTGTCACACTCTCTTCAAAATCTGCATCAGCTGCCAGCATTTTATCCTTTGGGTTTTCAATGTCATCAAATTTCTTTTAGAGTTTCTTTAACATGAAGCTATCTTTGTGGGGGCCGGTAGTTCCCTCATTTCCCTTGGGACATTTTCATCCATTGTGGCTCAATAACTGTGTTCATTTGTATGAGTTCATTTTCACCAAAATCCTCTGGCTGCAAATTTAGAGTCTTTAAAATGGTCCAGAGCCATCACTCCCAGAGAATATTCTATAACTACATCTATGTTTGACTCAAATTTAACATTTAGCATGATCAATTTCCATGTCTTCGCTAGGCTTCCGATTTTATTACAGATTCCCTCCTTCTGTTATGTGTATCTGTAAAATGCCAGACGGTTCGCCACTGGGGTAAGCAGGAACACCCAACATGCTTTGCCCTCTCTGCGTGAAGAGTAACAGACACAGGATGGCCAGTCATGGACAGACTTCAAATGGTCTAAACTGCCCACGCGGCATGATGCTCCTTTATTATTCACGCAGTCATTTTTGTGAAGAACTAGCATGAAGTCTATGCCTTTTGCTCTTACTCACATTTAACATACCGCAGTGTGTTAACTTTGCACCATGCTGCTGGGGGACTGGTGTTATTTAACCAGTCCTTGGTAACTGAAATTCCCATACGTGGCAACTGTGCCCAGCAAGAGCTCCCTACTTAACAGCATGTTATTTACCTACCTGTACATAAAAAAAAAAAATTAACTCATTTATGTAATTTCATAATGTAACATGCAAACCAATCCAGCCATCACATCAGCTAGTCTACCCTATGTTCACCGAGAAAACAAAGGCAAAGAAAATTGAAATTACTAGAGCTTCTTATTATATTCTCAAAGCTTACCACTTGCCTTTTACCCCTATCTAATTTCATATTTGCTCCACCTCAGTAAGATGCCTCTGCAGATTAACTGAGATAAACAGAAAAGTCTAGTACCACACCTGGCATGGAGAGCACCTCAAGATTTATTCCTCTGTAGTCATTAACTCATCTATTCATAATAATAGTAACAGTCATGATGATAATGCGTGTATGGGTCTAAGTAACGTCCAAGAGCTAGGCAGTCCTGTCTATTGTGGATATTCTCCTCTAAAATAAGACGAAAATGAGTTTGTCACTTGTACATGAACACAAATTTAAGCTAATCTGCCAAAATGTTCCTCTTCTTTTTAATAATATTACTCAGTATTGGTGACAGTGCAGGGAAATGGAGATTCAACACTGTTGAAATCTAGATCTGCAAAAACTTTCCAGAGGCTGGTTAAATCAAGTACAGCATATTCTTACATGGAAACCTTTTACAGACACTAAACATAGTGTACAAGAACACTCCAATGTTGATTAAGTATATAGAACATAAACAAAAACACATTAAAAACTATCACTGGAAAAGAGCATCTAGCAGCATATTATTTTGATCTTTTATCTGTTTATTTCCATATTTTTCAAACTTTCAATAATGAAGATGCAATTACTTGTATAACCCAAAAAAGACTAAATTAGCCTGTTATAGATTTTGTAAAGACATAGCCAATACTAGGTAACAGGCACAGCTTACTTTATTTTTATTAAAAATAAAACACGTAGTACTTTGCAATTAGACTTTCTATTTATGATGTAACTTGGATATACAGACCGGTGCTGATTCTATTTAACATCTTTAACATGCATACTTAAATTTATATAAATATAGTCACAACACAAATGTTGAATTTTTAAATAACTTTTTGAAAGAGAAGTAAAAAAAAATCATGGGTGTACAATCTAATAAATTTTAACAAAGCAAACATGACTCTTGTAACCAACAATTAAGAAACAGAATATACCTGCACGCAGAAAACCTCTAATATCCCATGATAGCCACTAGTCCCTCCTCTCAAAATGGACATTATCTCTAGATAATGGAGATTCATATACTATGTACTCTTGTGTCTGCCTTCCAGAATTCAACATTATGTTCCTGACGCGTATTTATGGCATCAGGTACAGCACTCGCTTGTTTTTTTCCATCGCCAGGTGGTATTCCATTGTTTCAACATGACACAACGTTTTTATCCATTCTGTTAAGGGACATTTGGATTGTTTGCAGTTGGACTTACGATGATGATGTAGTAGCTAGGAAAATTCTTGTACACAGTTTTTGGTCCACATATGTATATAGCTCTTCTGAGCACACACAGAGAAAGAAAATGCTGGCAAATAATGTTTCTTACATTCCCATTTATAAGACACTGTTAAATAGATTTCCTGAGAGGTCATTCCTGAGTGGCTAGAGTGGAACATGTCCCTGGGTCCACATTCTTATCGTTACTTAGTCTTGTCTCTTTAATGTTAGCCTTTTGGTGGGTTTGATCTCGGTATCTGTGAGGGTCTATGTGTTTTTCTAATCCCAAGTCATGTCAAAGTCTGAGGAACCCGATGTACAAATTGACAGGAAGGGGGTCGGGATGCCTGGGTGGCTCGGTTGGTTAGGTGGCTGCCTTTGGCTCGGGTTATGATCTCAAAGTCCTGGGATCGAGTTCCACATCAGGTTCCCTGCTCAGTGGGGGGCCTGCTTCTCCATCTGTCTGCTACTCCCCCTGCTTGTGCTCACTGGTTCTTTCTGACAAATAAATAAATAAAATCTTAGGAAAAAAAAAAAAGAGGCGGAAATGTGCCAATTCATGATATTCTGATCAGTCCTCCCATAGTCAGTGACGTCAAAACGGTGCCACAGTTCTTAGCAAGGTATCTTCAGCCAGAAAAAGAAAACAACAACAAAATGGAAAGAAGCCAGACAAGCCTAGTTCCATGGCTTAGTATCTGATACTTTGTTTTGTTTCTCAATTTCAAGTAAAATCTTGTACTTCAAAAATCAGTAGCACATAAAGGTCCTTAGGACTGGTGAATGCATACTCAGGTATTTAGGCATGGATGTGTAAATACCTCACTAATGTGCCTGAATTTGCTCCTGCAGTGTAACTTAACTACCCCAGAGTTCAGGGGCTTAAAACAGCAATACTTTCTTTGCTTCCAGCTGTGTGTGTGTGTGTGTGTGTGTGTGTGTGTGTGTGTGTGTGTGTCAGCCTTTGGGTTGCCTCAGCTGGTCTCCTCATGTCTGTGGTCGGCTGGTGATCGGTGGCTTTGCTCATGGGGGTGCTGGTTCCCAGCTCCTAGCTTGGGACGGCCTGTGTTTCCTCTTGAGCAGGCTAGCCGTGGCTCCCTCACAGTGCAGTCATGAGGTTTCCGAGGAGCAGCGAGAGGGTATGCCGCAGCATGCGTGAGCCCGCCGAAGCTCTCGCTCGTGGTACGCGGGACCAAAACAAGTCACATCCAAATGGAGACATAAGCGCTAGCCTGGATGAAGATTGCACCATCACGCTAGTGAAAGGGCACGGATGCATGAAGGGAAGAATTTGTGGCTGTTTTTATAAGTCCCTTTGGTATTTATGTACTTTCTTTCATTTTTTGCTGAAAAACTGCAGAGTTAGGACCTACTCTTTTCCTCGCCTGGTATAGAAGGAAACCGGTGTTCAGAAAAGTAAAGTGGTAACCTAGTGCTCATCAACAGAACCAGGGCTTGAGCTCATGTAGCATTTCAAGGACTCTGCTCTTCCTTCTCCTTCTGCCTTCTAATGGACAGCTGAGGTGCCTGTCTTCGTTCATGCCATACAGGTAACATTTCAATGCTGACAATTTTTTGTGTAGATCCAGAATTCCATCTGGTACCATCTTCCTTCTGCCTGAAGCACTTCCTTTAACATTTCTCATACTGCCAGTCTGCTGGTAAGAAAATCTCTTAGCTTCTGAATGTTGGAAACATCTTTATTTTGATGTTACTTTTAAAAGATATTTTCCCTGGATAAAGAATTATAGGTGGATTTTTTTTTTCTTTCAGTTCTTTAGAGCTGTTGGTCTACTACTTTCTCATTTGCCTTGTGAAGCCTTTCATCACACTTGCGTCTACTTGTCTGTACATAATATGACTTTATGAACAATCTCTGGATCTCTCTATCACTAGTTATGACCAACATGAGTGATCAGATCTCGGTTTCTTTGTACCTTGTGCTTTTGTTCACTGACCTTGAATCTACAGATATTATACTTTTCATCAAGTGAAAAATCTTTTGGCTGTTATTCCACAAGAATTGTTTCTGTCTCCCTTCCTCCACTTGAGGATATCTAATATACACACATATGGAACTTTCTTACCTTTCACATATCTCCACTTGATTTTTTGAACATACAAATACAGCTATAACTTTAAATGTTTTGGTTTCTTAATCCTAACATTTGTATCCATTTTGATTGGTATGTTTCCTCATTATGAGAGTTGAATACTCCTTTTTTCTTCTTTTTTTGAGAGTTGCATATTCCTCTTTACATGCCCTGTCATCCTTAATGATGTGTCACCTATCACAAAGTTATGCTGTTTGGAACTAAATCAATTTTTATTCCTATTTTCTTGAGCTTTGTTCTAGGATGCAGTTAAATTACTTGGAAACAGTTTGATCCTTTTGGATCCTGCTTTTAAGATTTGCTTGGCAGAACTGAAATAGTGGGTAACCAGGGCCAATTATTGTCGCTGCTAAAGACCCTAAAAACCCCCTCTAGAAGTTTCTGCATTTCTCTCCTCTTGGTACTTAGCTCTGCCAGCTCTCGCGCCCTTGCTCTCCTCTGACTCTCAGTTCTGAGTCCTCAACTGCAGGAGCCCACCAGATCCTGCCCCGTTCTCCCTCCCTGCACCATGCCTGGAAACTCGCTCGAGGAAACCAGTACAGAGTTCACTTCTTCTGTTCCGAGTCTGTCATGAACTGCTACCCCTTGCTGTCTGATGTCCAGTGTCTAAAAAGGTCCTGTTTCATGGATTTTGCCTAAGTGTTGGATTCTTTCGAGCAGGGTAAATCCAGCTCTCCTACTCCATCTTGGCCAGAAGCGCAGGTGTCTCTTTCTTCGTGGCTTTAATCTGCATTTCTCTGATGACCTACAGAGTCATGTAACTTTTCCTGTTTAGTGGTCAGTAGGACACCTTCTTCCGTGAACAGCCTGCTTATGTATTCTGCCTGTATTTATACCCAATTATCTGTCCTTACTTCTTTGAATGTAGGACTTGGCTGCATATTTTGCATACGAGTCTTTTGTTTGAGGCACTGCCAACGTCTTTCCCTACTTTGTAGCTTATATTGTTAGTACCTTAACAGTATCCTTCGATAAGGCAACAATTTAATACAATCAAATCCATCAACCTTTCCCCCATACGCAATAGTTTTATATCCAACTTGAGAAATTTTTGCTCAAATATCATTCCTTCTTGTGTGTTACAGATTTCACTGTTGTACCTTTCTAACTACATCCAGCAGAACTGATTGTTAGATACAGCAGGTGGTAGACGGCCCCTCCCCCAAACTCTAAGAGACTCTTAATCATAGGAAACAAACTGAGAGTTGCTGGAGGGGAGGGGGTGGGAGGCTGGGGTAACTGGGTGATGGCCGCTGAGGAGGACACGTGATGTCATGGGCACTGGGTGTTATGTAAAACTGATGGATCACTGAACTCTACTGCGGAAACTAATAATACACTATATGTGAATTAATTGAATTTAAATTTAAAAAGTGCTACAGAATTAAGGTGAAAATCACAGGGCAAAAAAAAAGTAACCTAACCCTCCCAAAAGCTGGCAGGCCAGGACATCTATAAGCCATGTTTACACTGTAGCCCTTGTTTTGTTTTGTTTTGTTTTTTTAAATATTCATTTATTTGGCAGGGGCAGGAGGGGCTGCGGTACAAGACAGAGAGACAGAGTCTCCCAAGCAGACTCCATGCTGAGCACAGAGCTGGACTCAGGGCTTTGATTGAAGTCAGAACCCAGAGTTGGACACTTGACTAAGTGCGTCTCGCGGGTGCCACTCACCGGGGCCTTATGCAGGAAAGCAGCCACACCCGCCTCCTTCGGTTAGCACGGGGTAGACAGAGCCAGTCGCTCTCATCCGCCCGGCCGTGAGCACTTTTGGAGACCTTTGTGCTGGGATCTAAGTATTTGGTTTTATTTTAATTTAAGTTCTTTTTAATGTCTTATACTATCTAGCCATTCACTAAGGAGTGGTAGCAGGACCAGGATGGAGCTGTGGACCCGCACCGGTGATGTCAAACTTCTGGTTACAAAGCTAGGAAGGGAGGGCAGGAGGGCTTCCACAGTGAGCTCCGGGAATGTTAGAGAACACTGCTACTGAAGTGATACTGAAAACATAAAAAGAATGATCTAAAACGTACAACTTTGAAGTTTATATATATATAAGAAACAACTCATCCTAGGACTTGGAAAGGATAACAACAGCAACAACAAAAGTTGGCATGGGGGTGCACACATGGGCGAGCCACCGTGTCATAGGGCAAAGGCATGAGGCACTGCTTGCTTCTTTGGAAGGAGGTAAAGTGAGAAGTATGGTAGTGGGCTGTGCTCCCAGCAGCAGCCCAGGGGTTCTAGGAAGGAACAGAGGGAAAGGACATGCGCATTTTCTGAGGATGGCAAAGAGATCAGGACCGCTTAGTCCCTCCAGGGCCTGTAAGACACAGTTCCACCCATTACCATCTTCTACTGCCATCCACACTTTCTACAGCCAGTACCGCAGGGCAGTGGGGACAAGAGGTGGCCATCTTATGTCCGCAATTATCAGCCCATGAGAAAGTGCCATGGCTCTTCCTTATGGGGCAGGTGAAGGACTGTTTGGCCCAACCCCTACCTTTAAGTCATCAAGTGAGAGAGGAGTGGGAGAATCACTCATAGAAGCTACAGGGGGCAGCTGAAAGTCCATCTGCGACACATCCCTTGCTAGCCTGAGGAATCCACCATCTGCTGAGGTGGAAAAGGAAAAAGAAGATATAAGCCAATGGCTGATTTCATTGCCGAGAGCCAGAACTGGAAGCGCCAAGACCGAGTCGACTGTGTAGTATATAACCCCTAGGAGGTTCCCCTCCGCCTCCTGAGGCCCAACACCCATTTTCCACAAGAGACCCAACGGGTAGATGCTTGCTGTTGAGGATGAGAAAAGTCTGTCACTGCTGGTGAAAGAATCAAGAGCAAGTACTAAGAAACGCCAGTGACTGACAGATGGCAGTCCCACGGCCTCTCCATGATAAATGGGTCAGAGGGGTTATATAATAAAATAATCAGTGTCTCCCTGCCAACTCCAGATTTATTATGTGAAAGCCTGGCCTCAACAGAGGGAAGATGGACGTGGAAAAAGACCTTGCTGAGCTGTTTTTTGGTTTTGTTTTGTTTTTTTAGTAAGAAAAAGAGACCAGGATATAGGATACCTACCCCAAGTGCTGTTAAGGGGTTTGCTACTCAGTTCAAGGAGATTCAGCGGGCACATTTGCAGCTAATACTCATGGAAAATAAAACTTCATGTCTGTACTCTCTGTAATTAACGCTGTTCAATACACTAGTCATACGAGTATTTATTATGTTTAAAGAATGCAATTAAAAGAAAAACTATGCTATCCCAGTTACAGATTTATGCATCCCCTCTAATTTTCATACTGAGAATTCAGAATTGTAAGTATTTGGGATTTCAAAGTCCTCAGGAACACAGACCTGTGATGGAATATGATACTTTCTTTTTTTTTTTTTTTAAAGGTTTTATTTATTTACTTGACAGAGAGAAACACAGCCAGAGAGGGAACACAAGCAGGGGGAGTGAGAGAGGGAGAAGCAGGCTTCCCACGGAGCAGGGAGCCCTATGTGGGGCTCGATGCCGGGACTCCAGGATCATAACCTGAGCCAAAGGCAGTCGTTTAACCAACTGAGCCACCCACGCACCCCGGAATATGATACTTTCTACCTCACAATCATGCTCAAGGCTCCAGCTGCTTGGTCATGCCGATGTTCCCAGGAGGCAACGGAAGCTTAAGTGTGGTTATGACTGCTCTGAGACTCATTCAAGAGAAAAACACCCCAAAAAACCAGTTGTGTGAAACAAATGAGAGATGAGTCTACTGGATTCCTAGTCAATGTAATCAGAGGGATTTTATTTATAAGGCCATCTGGAAATTAGCATGGATACAGGAAACCCTGCTGAGGGCTGACCCCAGAAATGTTGCCCAAGTTCGACTAACAAGTCTGTCATTAATAGCATGTCTGCACTTGTATTGTCGACAGCAGCAAGAGCCGTCCCATCACATTTAGGTTCAAAGAGAAATGATGAATGCAAGAGAAAGAATCAAGATAAATATTGTGTCCAAAGAACAGAGGAATTCAGCAAGCTAGTGGGTGGAGAGATATATTCCCAAGACAATGCATAAAAACATCTCAAGAAAGAACACGGAGAACAATCCTCAAAATAAAGCGCAACTTAAGGGGTTACAATTATCTTCTATACCGTCTGCCCTAAAAGGAGGAGCCACTGTCAACTGTCACCCCTGAAACACCTCAGTGGATGTCAGCAACTGAAGCGATGCTAGTCAAGGCAAGACCCTCACAGAGTTTGCGGGAGGGAGTGCTTTGGGATTGGCACCAAGTCTGCTCTGTGATCTGAGCCCTCAGATGTCAAAAGATGATAGGTGCTTTTATTTGCTATAAATACTGCTGTGGGTGGTCCGTTGTTCCTGCACAGGTAGGGTTACATGAAGGGGTTAGGTCGACAGCGAGCAGGACAGGATGCCTATCCACCTCTGGCACCACGGAAGACCAGTCCGACTTCATCATGAGGAAGGTGACTTGGGGGTCAGGGAGTAGAAAGGAGACCTAGCCAGGGTCCTATTCCAAGGGATCCATTCTGGACTAGGAAAGCCGCTAACCAGGCAACAGATGCTCCAGCCCCTGACCCAGAATTCTGGGGGATTTGAGCCAGTATTTCTTCCACTAACTTCTTACAGGTCACTAAGCCTTGCACATTTGATATCCTTTCCCTTTACTGAGGACCCAGGATTTGGGGTTTTTTGTGTTTGTTTGTTTGTTTTTGTTTTAAGCACACTCTATAGCCAACATGGAGCCCGGTAGGTGGGGTGGTTGGAACTCGCCACCCTGAAGTCAAGACCTGAGCTGATATCAACAGTTGAATGCGTAACAGATTGAGCCACCCAAATACTCCATGAACAGGTGGCACCTGACAATGACAGAGAAACTATGGCAATCCTTAGCTGATGTAGAATATGAAACTTTCAAAACATTATACGTTACCTGCTTAGGCTGAGCTCCCTTTGAGAGAATGTCAAGTAAGTCCGCAGAAGAGATGAAATAGAACCGTGGGAAAGCCACGCGCTTGGTCTCCAGGTACTCAGTGAGAGCTTTTTCACAGAGAGAAAGCCTATGGGAACGGAAACTCTTTTTAAGTCTTTCTTGCACATTCAGTTATTAAAACATCAACAAAACTAAACCCAGCTCTTCTCACCTGTCCATTCACCATAATAAGCTCAGTGCCTAACACGTATCCTTATTCCTCTTGGACACCATCATCTTGCTTGTGACTAATCTACAAGTCATGCCAACTAGGGGACAGGTACACACACACATCACGGGCTGAGGCTAAACAGAGGTTAGAGTTTGGTTGATGGCACTCATTTTCTTTTTTCTTAAGATTTATTTTGAGAGAGAGCAAGTGGGAAAGTGGAGGATGAGGGACAGAGTCAAGCAGACTCTCAGCGGAGCAGAGCCTCATGTGGGGTTCGGTCTCACATGCCTGAGACCACAACCTGAGATGAAATCAAGAGCTTAAATAACTAGGTCCCCCCAGGTGCCGACTCCTCAATTTTCTTAATGACATTCTTATTCAGCAAGGGCAACTAGGTTCAGCATCACTCATCCTGAACACAAAGTGCATTAGTTAAGATATATTTGGTTCAAGGTCTTCCTTTACCTACTGAATGCCTACAAAACACACATGGCTTCAGCTCTCTCTGGTATTCAGAGGCGTCCTAGGACTCAGAATCATTTCTGCTTTATCGTTCTTTGCAGAAATGAATTAGAGGCAGAACCCCCAAGCCCCAAGATTACTAAGAAATAATTAACTTCTGGGGCTCCTGGCTGGCTCAGTCTGAAGAGCGTGTGACTCTTGATCTCGAGGACATGAGTTCAAGTCCTGCACTTCGTATAAAAATTACATCAATAAATAAATTTCTGAAGAAGAAGAAAGAAGAAGAAGGAAGAAAGAAGAAAGAAGGAAGAAAGAAGGAAGGAGGAGGAGGAAGAAGAAGACGACAATGACGAAGAAAGAATTAACTTCTATAGAAATCCACCTTTTTAAAATCATGTCTAACTTTATCTCTAGAAAACTTACAGATTATGAAACAGTTTTTTAATGTGATATTCTTTTCTGTCTAGAGCTCTTTTCTACCTTGCAATAAAAACTGATCAGAATTCTGCATAAACCTCTTCTTTCAGTAGCTGATTGCCCCTTTTTTAATCAAAAGCCAGAATAGCCTAACCACCACTAACTACGTAGAATTCTATGTGAAATTACAAATGGCCCTTAAGGATTTCCCAAGTACTAAGGGGCTTTCTAAGGATAATTTCTAGTATAAACTATATACAAAATAAACGATTTGAAATTACGAAGTACAAACCAAGTTCTTGGAATAGAGTAGATGCTTAATAAATATTTGTAGGATACCTCAGTGAAAGAAGTGATCAATCATATCAATTCTCTTAATAATATTCCAGTTTTATTATGACGATAGTCCTTCTGGCAAAGAGAAATCTATTTGATTTACATTATATACACACCGTCTATTATGTCCAAGGCAACTAGACAACTCTAAGCAAAACTGTAATTTAATACAGGTCTATCTACAATAATATGGTGTTAGATGCTGTAAGATACTTGAAAGCAATCTCATAAAATTAGAACAAATTGATCGCTTTATAGTTTTATTCTTACCTGTACTGTAAATCTTTAAGTTTTTCATAGAGATTGGGTCTGCATGTTGCTTCTAAAACATTCTTTATTTTAGCTGTCTTCAACATTAACTCCTGTATGAAAGTATAAGATGGAATCACTGGTATTAGAAATTACTTTTCTCAATTTTTCATCCATTTGGGGCATTTAAAAATGAGGAACAAACTCTAAGAAAGTGAGGATAAAAAGACCTCTAACACCATGTCTCTTCACTTCTGCTTTTGAACTTTTAAATGAAGATCAAAAACAAAGTGTAATCACACAGTTTTTATCAAAATAAATTCCATGAGCATTCCCACCATTCTGGGTCCAAACAAACAAAAAGAATAAGGAGAGAGAGAACCCAGAATCATAAACAGGCCATTCACATATGAAAAGGGGATGAACACTGAACAGTCTATTCTTTCTTCCTTTAAAATTAAAATAGTATTCCTCTGGGTGTTCTTGTTTAGAAAAGAAAAAAAAATAGCTATTTCCTCATTTCTATATGAAAAAGTATAGCCACTATTCTTTGCTGAAAGTCTTTCAAATCATTCATCATGATCATGTTTTCTTTTGCCCTTATAAAAACAACAAACAAGGAACTAATGGTACTGTTACTGGCATCCCCTCCACAGTATTTACTTCATGAAGACTAATGTCATCGCACTTTACTGCAGGGCTTATGGCAAGTTATCAGTCCTGCTGCTGCTTTTTGTATGGCCAGAAACTAAAACTGGTTCTTACATTTTTAATTGGTGGAAAAAAGTCAAAAGCAGCTTAATATTCTGTCTCATATGAAAATTCTAAGAAACTCTAAGTTTCAGTGTCGATAAAGTTTTATTGGTGCATAGCCACACCCATTTGTTTACACAGTGTCTGTTTTCTTTCACACTACACCGGCAGCATTGAGTGGCTATGAAAGAAATCAGACACAACTGCAAAGCCTAGAACACTTGCTATCTAAGCCTTCACAAGAGCAATCCTGCTCCACTTCCTAAAACGCAACTGCGTATTTTTATACGTACAATAACCCAAATCATAGTTCTTCACAAAATTTTCAGATTGTTTGGAAAACTCTGCTACGAATGACAACAGTATCTTCTATGAACCTTAAATTCAGCATCTACGCCATCAAATCTTCTAGCATCTTTCACAAGCTGGATTCGAATGTCTTCTGAACAAACAAAGATGCTTTCCAGGTGAGACCAAGTTCGCTGGACTTCCATCCAAGTGAAGATGACCAAGTCGGCTATGTTTAATTTATTTTGCCAGCTTAACACTTGCTCAATAAAATACTCCACATACTTGCTCTGAAGCAGAGTCTGCAACTGAACCTAAGAGAAAGACAAAGAATTCTAAGTAACAGGTCAGTTGGTCGACTGCAAGTACCCTGAAGGAGGGACTACACCTCTTCTGTTGATTCCTGGATTCCTAGGATCTAGCATGCAGTACTTGGAACAGGCACTCAGTATTGGTTATAAACTGATACAAACCAACTGATACAAAAATCAATTAACTGGCCTTAAATCCTTATATTGACATGTTTTCCAAAAAAAAAGAAATACAAGCAACTGCATTTCATGTGTCTTCTATAAAAGACCATGTGTCTCTTTGTAGACAGAAAAGAATACTGTGCTCCAAGGTACAGCTTTAAGAATTAAATTTTATTCCTTCATCTTCTCTCATTCTTTCCTTGGGGTCCCTGCCTATTAAACCATTGCAAGGTTATAAATTACTTTTTCCCCAATACTGAAAATATAAAAGCAACTTCTTTGCAGTCTCCTAAGCCCTCGGCTTCCATTTTGCTCCCCTCTCAGCTGACTGCCAAGCATGGATGCCAAGCAGTCTGGTGAGCACTTCTCTCCATTCTCTGACTCTGAAATCTCAGAAAGTCACTGAGGAGAAAGGACTCTTTCATTCCCATTCACCTCTAACTACTTAGTACATTTGACTCTTCTCCTCCAGAACCAATTTTATTAAGCTATTATTGACATGTTACATGAAGTTTAAAGTGTACCATGTGATACTGGATACATATATATATTATAAAAGTTCCTTAACATCTCCATTCCTCATGGAATAACCTTTCTTCGGGTGTGGTAGTAAGATCTACTCTCCTGGTAACTTTCCAGTGAATACAGTATTGTTACCTGTAGTCACCATGCTATACTTTAGATCCCCAGGACTTACTCATCTTATACCTGGAAATGGGTGCCTTTTGGCCACCATCTCCACATTTCCTCACTCCCCAGCCCGACAACCACTGCTGTCCCCTGTGCCCTGAACACTCGTCTCTCATTGCCATTCTTTTTTTTTTTTTTTTTTAAAGATTTTATTTATTTGACAGCGAGAAACACAGCGAGAGAGGGAACACAAGCAAGGGGAGTGAGAGAGGGAGAAGCAGGCTTCCTGCCAAGCAGGGAGCCCGACGTGGGACTCGATCCCGGGTCTCCAGGATCATGACCTGAGCCGAAGGCAGTTGCTTAACCAACTGAGCCACCCAGGCGTCCCTCTCATTGCCATTCTTTATGACTTACCAGCCTAACTCCCAACGCTCTCCTTGAGTCTTTTGCCCTCCCCAACACGAGGCCTCTCTGTCACTTCTTAGACCCTTGGAACCCTACCATCTTTCCCTCTGCTCGAGTCCAAGTTCCTTGAGAGCAAGTGTTCATACCTTTTGATCCCAAATGGAACTATGCCAAGAGTCTGGGACAAGTAGATACCCAATGAATGAATAAATCTTGAGTACTAAAACTTGAAAAAAGCCTAAAACTGCCACTTAAAGAAAAAAGTCTGTAATCAAAACACCCATCTTACTTGGTTGTGCTCTAGAGTCTCAAAAAGTTGTTCATCCAATTTTAGTAATGGAATGCCAGTCCGATAGTGAACTTCGTAAGAGAACTCCATGGAAGCCCAAGTCTGACTGATTTCAGTAATAGCCTAGACACAAACAGCGCTAAGTTATGTGAACAGAAGCTTAATTTACAATGAACATCTAGGCTAGCAACTGAAATTTAAAAAAAGCAAACATCTTTAATTCTCAAAAAAAAATATGTTATCCAGTATTAATGACCTCATTATTTTCCTGCAAATAATTCATGGTGATGAGGTTCAGAGAATGAATTCTATCGCACGAAAACAAGCATCACTCTATTATCAAATTTTTGTTGGATCTGGGTTTTACATCCTTCACTGAAACAGAATGCCGGAGCAGAAAGGGACTCCAAAAACATATCTAAAGGTTTAACCGAGATTATGTGCCCATCAGCCAGCAGGAGCCAGGTGGGGCTCGGAGCGCCTGAGTGTGACTGGGGTGAGTCACTTACCACACTGCACTTCAGGCTCCTCATCTGTAAGGCAGGGCTAAGAGTATTACCAACCTCACAATCAAATGAGATCATATAAAGCACTAAGAGCAGTGCTTGAAACAAAATAAACGGCCTCGCTGCTATCAGCACTGACTGGGCACAGCAGTGCCTGCATGTACTGTGACTTAGAAGGATTCAGTTTCTGGCCACACACACACTAGCCGCAGAAAAGAAAATGGGCCTCAAGGTGTCCACACACCCACGGCCCCGGGGACGTCCAATTCTCAGGGGCTACTGCACAGAACTAGTTCAGTGTGCCGGGAACAGCCCAAAGACACCACCTTTTCTGTCCCCAGTTCCTTCACTGCTTGGTCTACGATGCTTTGGACGTCATCTTCCACTCGGTGTAACTGCAACGCTAACAAATCAGCCAAAGTTGTGTCTTCGTTGATAGAAAATCTGACCTAATTAGGGAGAGAAAAGGGCAGAATTTACATTAAACGTGTATTAATGGTTCTTGTGCCTAATGGCCAGAAGGCTGAATCACAGCTAAATATATTCAAGTAGGTGCTGAGCACAGCTCTTGTTCTAGAAGGTTGGGACGATGAAAGACACTGCTTTTTAACTCAGAGTTACTGAGGAATTTGTTTCATAGCCTTCCCTTGTCAGCTCATTCCTTACCTCTTTGCTCACAGAACCCATTTTTAAAGAGAATCACAGTGTTCATTTATTTTAATTTGGTTGAAATCCCAGGAATCAGGGAGTAGCTCATTTGTCTTTTCTTCCTCAAGTACTCTATTCACTGGACATAATTCCCAGTTGCTTCCGTGATTTAACTTGGTTTTCTCACTAATTTAATCTGTGTTCCTTGGCAAAAAAAATACTCTTACAAAATAATTCACATTATTTACTCATCTTGCTGACCGCTGCCCCTCCCCCACCCCCACAACCCCAGTATTTGCTAAGCAGCTCTCTGCTCTTCCTAGGTGCTCAAACCCAACCACACCCCTCAGTGGTGAAGAGCAGACCTTGCCCCTTCGGCTGCTAATAGCCAGTCCCTGCTTCTTGGAGGCTGCAGCCCCTCTGGCCGTCCCCAGCCTGTAACTATGGTTCTTTGGGGCCATGCTGTGTCCTGTATGAGATTTTCCCATCATCTCACTTGATCCTTACAAGATTCCTCTAATGTATGAAGGCACACAGCCTCCTCTCATTGTAGTAATAAAAACAAAACTCAAAATAGGGAGGGGTTAAGTGTCTTGTCTGAGGTTACATAAGTCAGTAAAAGACCAAGGAGGGCGTCTTAGTTCAGGCTGCTCTAAGAGAATCCCGTCAAGCTCACTGTTCTAGAGGCTGGAAGGCCAACACCGGGGTGCCAGCATGGACGGGTTCCAAGGCTCTCTTGGTTTACAGATGTCGTCTTCTTGCTGTACACTCACATGGCTAAGGGGGAAATTTCCGGTCTTTTCATCTGGTTCTAATAGCACTAATTCCATTCATGAGCTCTACCCTCCTGACCTAATTATCTCCCAAAAGTCCCACCTCCAAATGCCATCACATTAGAGATTTAGGCTTCAAGGTGCGAAATGGGGGGAGGAGGGTGAGTGGGGTGTAGTGGGGGTGACATTTAGTACACAGCAGGGGCTGAAGGAGGATCTTGGAAGATCAGTCTGTTGGTTCTGTCTTGAGAAGCTTGCCCTCCCCCGTCTGACTTCAAGCCTTTTCACAAATCTCACTTCACCCAGATGAATAACGTAAACCAAGCAATACCACTTCAAAAAAATACTCAAATAAAAAGACCCAGAAAACTGACCCCAGTGGCCTTCATCAGCTGGTGCCAATGCCTGTCTCTGAGCGCAGGGCTCTGTAACTCTCTGACAGCTCTCAGGGAGGCCGCCGTGTCCTTCACCGTGCTTTCCAGGCCTGCATAAGCATCCCAGACACGGACTTCCTTGTCTAACGACCAGATTTCCTAAAGTAAAACCAAACCAAATCAAACAAAAACAAAAAACCACAGATATATTAGTACATTTCATAATTTGTGTTCTAGGAAAGAATAAATCTATGTTTCCCTGGATTACAAAATAGTAGAAGCATTTAAGCCTCCTGGTTAAGGGCTAAGCCAGAGAAACAGATAAAGATCCATTCATCCATCTATCACAAGTCCTCTGCGTAGGAGCCACTTGGAGACAGAGGTTTCTTACTCATAGGTTCTCACCGGTGTCCCATGAGGAAACCTCATGAGCTGAGGCAAAGGTGTTTGGAGAAAACAGCCAAAGGCCCGGCCACTTTTTAGGTGCCTTTCACTTGTGTACATTTTGGCTTTATCCGAAAAGGCTCTACCCTCTTTAGAGGGCATATGACTAGATATCAAATATTCAAATCAGCTCTGCTCTGTGTGTATTGAGCCCCCTGGGACAGGAAGATAGCCAACAAAAACAAAGATCACAGCATTCCATATATATATTCCCAAGTGGCATGCTTCAATTAGTTACTCCAAATCCCAGAATCAAAAGCTGTCTTTTATTATAAAATAATGTTTGCCAAGGAAAGAATTAAAAAGTTTTCACTAAGCCTAACCTTTCAGCCCTGGTACCTTAAATCTTAACATCCTCCATTCTAGAGAGCCAAAGGAAGTTCAAGATTATAGCTGCTACTCATCAATCCATGTGCCCTAATATACTTTCATCCACTCATTCACAAAAAGGCAGGCTTGATTAGAAATGCAACTGGCTCAGGGTTCTAAAAAAAAAAAAAAAGGTACTGTCTCCTATCATCCTGTTTCAAGTAAATAAGGACACACAGCCCAACATACCAGATCTTCATTTAGGCAGGGTGGAAGGAGGTGGGGCTGAGAAAGAGAAATGGCTGTAATCGACAGTTATGGAACTTGCCTTGGCAAACCTTCTGAGTTCTACATCCATCTGTTCCACATTAATCTGTCTCCACTGGGTTTTAGTCCAATTATCAATGCTTCTCTGAAAACGCACAAGCAGATAAAAGTGTCAACAACATTTGGTGAAAGCAAGTCTCCACAGCAAAATATATAAACTGATGATACACAGTGATTCCATCATCCAGTGAAAAGTCAATTATTTAAATATTAACTGCACTTGTCAAAACTTCCCTATCAGCAAAACAAAAAAGTTGTCAGGACATGTCAAACTTAAGGTGAAAACATTATGATATATTAATTTCCAGCAGCAGTGACAAATTCTATTTACATACTATCATTATCATTTAAAACCTGAGTACTCTGAATTGATAAGTGTATTACCATTAAATACCAGGTTTTAAGATTCTGCATGTAACACAAAATGAGCTTCCATAAGACGGTCTTCATCCATTATCGACAAAATGCTCGTTAATTTCTTGACCATGTTTTACATCCCTTAATGCATTTCTATGACTTTCAGCTAACTTCAAAGCAAATTTTGTGTAACACGTGTATTGCAATATACCTGGTTCCCCAGAACTTCCTTTTACACTTAAGTTTGGGGCTTAATTAACAACATGCAAATTACCTTCAGTCACGTCTGCTACATAGGCATATACTGTAGGTAGGAGGCCATACATGAATTTGCACACACAGGTCACCATAGACATGTAGTGTACACTTACGTATTATTTTCATTTATATCCTACATGATCCCTGAAAAGAATCTGAAACCGTCAACTCATTACACAGTTTCATTAAGATCCAAAAAAAACCCAACTGATAATTCAGAAAAGAATCTTCTCACAGAGACAGACAAATTCTAATTTGGGGATTTCAAGACATTATAAAACTCCACAGAATGAGATAGATACTAAATATTGCCTATTCATTTATGTTTTTTAAAATTGCATATTTATACAAAAGAACTATTAAAAAAAAAAAAAGGCAGTGTCTTACCGTAATGTAAGTAATGACATCCCAGAGGCCCTTGAGCAATTTTATTTCGTTGCGACAGTGCTTCATCTGTTTGTACTCGGGAAGAGCCACTTCAAAAAGGTGGGTAGATTCTTGCATCTGTAACATTTCTTCTTCCAATGCCTCAAGCTCTTGATTTGCCTAGGGAGAAAAACACACACACACACACACACACACACACACGCACACACGCACGCATGTCAGCACCCTTCACACCCAGTGAACGGCCAGAGAAAAGAGAAATCACATGGTTCTGTGAACCTTGTGGCTACGTCCACATTTGCAACCTCTATTTTAAAATTAAAATGAAAAGAAGCTGGCGGTGTAATTATTAGTAAACTGTAGGGTTCTGATGAGCAAACTCACAGCTACTCAACGAGTGAGAGGCAACTGGTCATCAACACCATCATGTCACCAATCATGCCCCCACACATACTTCAGCAAAATGTGCTCCTGCATCAGAGGTCTATGCAAATCATCTTCCCAATTCTCATTGTACAGCTGGAGACTCGGCTCTGGGGAGCCAACAGGGAAGTTCTACGGCTTCCACTGAAGAAGCAACCACTTCTTTAAAAAAACGTTTCAGATCTAAAAAAAAATCCTAGAGATCATCAATAGCACAAAATGTGCTGAAGAGAATTCATGAAATAAAACCCTGGAGCTAATGACAGCAGAGGAGAAACTTCATTGTACGAGAGCTTTCCCACAACGGGTCTACTCTCCCATCTATGGAGGAACTCTGTGTTATGTCAAATATAAGAGGAGTCACCTTTTTTCTTTCTTGATAAGCCAACTCTTAATTTTAGTTTTTATGAACATAGTAGTGTATTCACATGGTCAAAGTTAGAGGAGGATGGAGAAGGCTGTGGGGCGGGAGTGGCTGGTTCTCTCTCCAGGTCTTCTGGGCGTCGTTTCTCTAACTCTCGATTCTGTGCACAGGCCACTCCTTCATTTATCAATTGGAGACACTACTCTAGGCTACTTGCTTGGCCAAAAAAAAAAAGACCAAAAAAAAGGACTTGACTTCATTTTTCCACTTTCTATTTTGTCCCATCCTCCTCATAATACTCAACTACTACTTTAGTTCTTCTGATTTTTTTAATTTAAATACTCATACTTAATCCTTTTTGCTTCATCAGTTTTCAGCTCTCCTGATTTCCTACTATGTCAAGAAGAGTATCAGCACTTTCATCTTCTTTCATTAGAGGAGTTATAGATTTCATTTTTGTAAGTTATATCTTTATAAAGGAGAACCGCAATTCTTAGTTTAACCCATTTTCCGTGATAAAAAAGTCCATGCATATCAAAGGGAACAGATGTATGTGCATGCCATCCAGCTTAGGACTATGTTATCAGCCCAATTTTCATAGACTCCTCAGTTTTATTTCCTCCTTCCCACTACAGAAATTACCACCTAACTTTTAATATTCCCAATACTATCTACTTATGCTCTGCTAAATGCTAAAATGCTAAAGTTTGTTTCTGAAGTTTACATGAATAACTTTGTACTCTATACTAAGACACTTCAATTAATCCTTATTTTTGAGGTATATTTATATATATTCATGAGGCTGTGTGAAATTCACTGATTCCTAATATTGTGTAAGCATTGCCTTGCATAAATACTACATTTATTACCTTGTATGAACACTGCAATTACCGTTTTCTGCTTCTGATTGTCATTTAGGTCATTTAGGTTCCCTGGGTAACCAGTCCTCACGCTCCCAAGCGTCTCCCTATCCCCTGGTATGATATGTTCCATCTGTCCCCACAGCAGCACAGGCTTTTACGCATGCCGCTTTCCACCCTCGATTCAGCTCCTCCACTTCTTTCCCTGCCCTTTAGGAGCTTCCTCCTCTTTTCCAAGGAGCTCAGCAATACACTTCAGGTTGCACATCAGTCCATGTGATTCAGCACCTGTTTTAACGAAAGATTCTTCAAATCGTCTAGGGTACCATACTCCCCAAAGTCAACAGCCCTTCTAGTCAGCATTTCCCCCACTACTTATACTAACTCATTCCTAAATATACACAGCTAGTTATGTTAATTCAAGTACATCCTGTCTTTGGCTTTGAAGAAACAACAGCACATAATCTAAGTTTACCGAAGAACAAGTTATAAAGGAGACATTCATCATTGAGAGAGTTCCTTTGGTTCTGGAGGGTCAAAGGTTTCTGCCTTGCAGAGCAAGGTGTCTTGAGTATTAGGGTCTACCACCCGCCCAGAACAAGCATATACATACCTCTAGATGAATCTGCTTAGGTGAGTATTAGATAAACACACACACACACACACACACACACACACACACACACATGACATGAAAATAAAGATAACCCAGTCCTACTATATTCAAAACATCCCTTGACACATTCTATAGGCACAAAGATAAATATCTCTTGACTTTTAAATATTTCACTCTATGCCATTACATTACGGCACACAAATGGTAGCATTCAATAAACAACCGTAGTGAATGTTTACATACAGCACACTGGTTAGTCAAGTAAAAATGTCTCCCCTTCCACAATCTGTTCAGACCACCTGCAATTTAGATAGAATCTTCAAAAACCCCACAACTCTATTAGCATATTCTAACCCACAATGCATACATTAACCAGTTTTCTACAGCCAAGTGCAGGAGGAGATCTTCTGCTCCAGAATGGTGCTTTCTGGAAGGATGTAAAGCAGATAAAACTAAATTCAACCGAGAATGTGGACAGAGAGGAGGTACAAGCTGCATCCGCTCTAAGCCTTCTACCAGTCTAAGTAACTCGAGTTAAGCTTCTCTCTAGCATGATGTAAAAACAGGATGGCAGCCTCCATCTCAGAAAGCTTCACTGCTCCTGAATCTCAACTTCACCATCATTGCTCATTTTGGCTGTTAGGTTAAGAATTTCTAAAGAAACAAAAGTGTTATTTTTCTAATAATCTTTAAAAACATTATTTCCAAGCTTCATGTGAACTACTCACCATTTTGGGTTATTTGCCCATTATGTTCATTCTTATAGTCAACTATAATAAAACCGTTCATTAGAAATGAGGACTGTATAACTCCATAATATTTGTATCTCAAGTCAAGAGTAAGTTGTGGGCTTTCTTTATTATAGTTAAAAGTCGCTAGCAAAGTATCACAGGGCTAACAGTAATAGAGGGTAAAATTCCTGATTAAAAAAAATTTAGACAGGGGCACCTGCATGGCTCAGTTGCTAAGCATCTGCTTTTGGTTCAGGTCATGATCCCAGGGTCCTGGGACTGAGCCCCACATCAGGCTCCCTGCTTGGCAGGAAGCCTGCTTCTCCCTCTCTTACTCCCCCTGCTTGTGATCCCTCTCTTGCTGTGTCTCTGTCAAATAAATAATCTTTCAAAAAAATTTGGACAGCTAGAATTTTAATACTATTCTGTTACTGAATAATCCCCAACATTACTCAATTACACATGATGGTTTCTTTATTTGAAAAGACAAGAAGCTGTATCATAGATATTACAAGAACCATACTTCAGCAACACGCTTAAAGTTCTTGACACATACATGTACTTAAGTGCTTAAAAAATAGGTGCTACTTTCACTGGCATGATCGCTTTCATAATGATGCTGATTTTGAGAGACATAACACTACTGGGGTGAACGGTTCATAACCCAGTTTGTAACAGTTAATTCTCAACTGCTATAACGAATTGCCAAACGAAGGCAAAATATCTCAGTAAGTCAGTGTCTAATCCAACTTTCTACAAGGGCTATTGTAGCAAAAAACGATTCGATCAGCATTACCTTATCAAGCACTGTGTACGGATTTTCTGCATTAAAACCGAGAGGAGCACTGAGTCTGAATCTCTCTCTGAACTCGGCCTGCTTCCGCTGATGAGGGCAGAAAAAAAAACTGAGGGTCAATGTCAGACCAGGGCTTCAGTGACCCTTGTAAAAAATCTTTCTCTAAAACCGAAAGAAAATGAACATAACTCCCCCAAAACTTGGTAGCTCGCTTACATCGAATGAAGTGCATTTCTTCCTTATGAGGGTGACTTCTGCATTTTGCAGAGGTGAGACGGCATGTCTGACTGTTACCGCAATCTTTTTGGTAGTTTCCCATCTTTCAGGTAATTCCTACAGAAACAAAGGTACAGATGGGAAAACAGTTCAGCGCCTGAATTAAATGAACTCCACCGGATTCAGTTATTCCAACCTCTATACATTAACCCATGACATCTTCACATTCCTCTGGAACAGATGGCGTTTATCCCCAGAAAGATGCAAGTGGCTAAAGGCTCCGAGCCAGGCTGACCTGCTGGCCCCACGGGATTTGGATCGTCTAAGCATAAGCCAGAGGTGTTCTCCGGTCTAAGATTTATCTCAGGATACAGGAAATCTTTTCCGAATACACACCAATTTCCAAATTATTTTGCCGTTAAGGGAATAAAGTTCAAGGCTCCAGAAAGGACTTGGCTGCTATCTAACAAGTGGAGATGGGAGCCGGGTTTAGCAATTTAGCAAGTGAAGAAAGATGCTTTGAACCTGGTGGCGCCCAGAGGAGAATGTGAAGTTCATCTCAGCCTGCCTGTTCCTCTAGCTTCCAAAGCTCTGTGTGTACTCTGCCTAGACAGAGAGTTCAAGCATTTAGGTCAGGCTCATTGGAACTAACCAGGAGTTCTGAAATGAAGGGAGGTCAAGGGAAGGGAGGTTAATTTCTCCTTGATGTAGGACAAAAGCAGCAATAAACAGTTCAGATGGCCACTCGGCCCTACACTGCCTGACTACAGGGCAAACAGGACAACAGCAAATCATTTTCTTTCAAGAGCCGTTGTGCGTAAATGCTGCTGAAAAGCATTCCTTGGGCCCAGACTAACAAAGCATTGTTTCTCTGGGTGATCTCCTAGGACACTGAAATTGTTCTATCATACAAAACCACCCACAGTGAGGGGACTCGACTTGTGCAGCTCAAGTGCAAAAACAAAGGTTCTAAAGACATGTTGTAAGCCTCAATAAATATTTGATGAATGACTGAGTAGCTGCCAATCATGAAGAGTACGCCGGGCTAAGTGTCAACTGTATCCGTGTGCGGGAGGGGTACTGGAAAGATGAAATACATTCTTCCACTTAAATTGGTTTGCAATCTGTCAGAGAAAACGAGAGGCGCCCAAGAACTACTCTATGGGACAGAATGCTCGGAAGGAGACATTCCTAACGGAATTACTGAAACAGATCAGAGACCAAGAGACCTGGGCTTTAAACCTCCTTGTCCTTCATCTCCTTCTTCCACTCTTCTCATCCAAACTCCTCACCCTCATCTTTGCAGTCTCGCTTTGCATTCCCAACTGATCCCAGGGAACCTAAGCATCACCTGGAGTCCCTCCAAGTAACAAAGGTCACACCCCTGGGCTCAGGCCCCTTAACCCTTACTGACTACAGTAAACCTGCTATTACTTGCTTCTTATTTAGGGATTTCAAATAAGCTTCCACTTGACACAAATAGATGTTCTTTGAAAATCAAACGATCAGATGACCTCCAAAGTTTCAACAACAGGATTCCCCCAAAGAGGTAGCACTGAATCTGTGCCTTGAAGTAAAGGCCAGGTTCCAACAGGCAGGAATTAGGGCGAGATCCTTGAGATCCTGCAAGGTCAGACAACCAGCACAAGCTAGGAGTAGAAGAAGCCCGTAAGGGCAACCTTAGACTGTACTCCTAGGCTACAGGCAGTCAGGGAAGGTCTCTTAACAAAAGGGTACTTGATACAAATTATACATTCAAGTTTCATACTGCTTCCAGATCGTACATTAGAGAGGGAGTGAAGACATGCTCGCAGGGACCTCTTAGCACAGAACCCAGCACAGGAAAGTGGGAAATGTAACTGCTAACTGCTAATGATTATAAAGAAGAAACAGTAACTATCACAAACTGCTTTAATTAAAATAAAATTGGGGCACTGTTAGCCTCCACATGAAATGTGTATTGCCTTTGAGTCTTATTTTTTCTCTTAACTAGCCTGAATTCCTGATTGAGGCAGACACTTAGCTGGAAGTGTGGCCCACTTTCAAAATATTAAAAAGCCTAACGCTTTCAATAATTCATTAACCCTAAGTAAGGAACAAAGCTCTTATGGTAAAATTTGAGAAGCCGTAACTAAAATCCCTGATATCCATGACCTGTGTTATGATTGGTTTCTCTATTTTAAGGACCAAGATCTGGCTCAAAGAGTATCCAAAGCTTTCTAAAAACAAATATTTACTTTGTGCCCCATACTATTTTATCTCTCACTCTATGTACCCACAACTCTTCTCCGTGTCTAAGTGGATTTCAGTTCTAGGGACAGTTTTAAAAAGAGAATTCAGCAATTCATCTGTATTAATTCTTTATAGTCTCGAGTCCAAAGAGAGCACTTGTAAACACACTATTGCATTTCTTCCTCACAAAACGAAACTGGAAATAGAAAAGGTAGCAGTTGCTGTGCAAAGTTTGGCAACTTAGAATCACTCGGAGACCCTGCGTTTCACTCCTGCATTACAGAAGAAATTGAAAACTTATACAAAACCAAGCAAGCAAGCATGCAAACAAGAAAGAAAAAGAAACAGGTACCCAAATAAATACATACTTGGGTACCACACTCACTCAGTAGCATTATTCACAGTTGCTGAAAGATGGCAATAGCACATGTCCAAATATCCCTCAACCGATGAAAGGCTTAACAAAGTTGTGGTCGGTGTAGACACAATGAGCTGGTGTTCAGACCTGAGACGAATGCGGCAGTCACGTGTCACACACCAATGAACCTCCAAGATACCAGGCCATGTGAAAGAAGCCCGACACAAAATACCCCAGACTGGACAATTCCGTTTACATGCGGTACCTAGAGTAAGTAAACCCACAGACACAGGCAAAGACTGGCGGCAACAAGGACCAATGGCAGGGAGGGAGTGGGGGGGGGCGCAGGGATGGGGAAGGATGGCTAAGGGGTGTGGAGGTTCTCTTTGGAGCGATGGACATGTTTTGAGATTAGAGGTGGTGGTCACACAGTATTTGGCTGGTACTAAACGCCATGCACTTTCAAAGGCTTGCTTTTACAGTATGTGAACTGTGAATTTCACCTCAACAAAGTGGGAAGCAGGAGACCGTACACATTTTAGAAGTGAGGCATCTGCAGAGAGATTTCACTCAAGAGGATGCATGCTCTGAGGCAAGCAGATGGGATGGCATCATACAGTACTTGAGCTCCAGGCTCAAATCACTGAACTAGAATTTAATATAAGTTTTTGTTGTTTTTTTTTTAAAAGTGAATGTGTCCACTGCTCACACTTGCCAAGTTAAATATGTAAGCCCATCCTGGAAGCTGGCGGGTAATGGAAATACATGGTCTAGACATCTTCAACACAGGCCTGCAAAGAGAAGCGTGGCTGTGAGATTTTGACTCCTGGTTTCAGTTCTAACTAAAAAGACTTTGTTCATCACTAGGCATGGAGCAGCCACCAAATCTTCCTAGAGCCTAAAAACAGGAGAAGGACACAGAACTCCTATTTAGAAAACAGTGATTTCTCCATCGGTTGGGCTTTTTTAAATCTTTACTCAATGTCCATATGTTTCTGAAGACTAGGACACTTCTCAACTGAGAGGCAGCTTTCGATGAAAGAGAACAGGGATATGTTTCATGTCTCGAAGGAATGGTCAGGGGAACTCCAAGGAGCAGCTCCAAGGCTGTTCACTAAATACCTCCTAACAGGAAGGCAGCAGCACAGTGGTAGAGATGGAATATCGTGGCAGGAAATACACCTAGATTCAGGCGGGACGGACTGACGACTTGTGTGACTCTGAAAAATGTATTGTATCTCTGTAAGTTTCAGATTCTTAACCTGCAGAATGCCAACAGTTGTCTCCAGTACAGGTTGTTCTAAGATGTCCTCAGTGAGGGCATGTGAAGAACTTGGCCAAAGGAACTGTCCAGTGTATGTTACTTATGGGCACTTAACCATGACACTTACCTCTAGCTGAATGTAGACTTGCTCAGGCATCTTCTGGCCATAGTTCTCCAAGAGTGCGATGGTCTGTTTTAGCGGTTCAAAGAGTTCGTCTGTAGTTCTCTGTCGGCTTCTTACTGCCAGAAGATGTCCCATGATATCAACTAAACCATTGTGATCACCCTCACGTAAATCTCTTTGAAGTCCAGCATCCGTCTCCTTTATAAATCCTTGTAGGTCATTCAGACTAGTACATATATACACAGATACAAACACACAAACATGAACATGAACACACACAAACCCAAAGCAAAGTCATCAAAACCTTTAGAAGTAGAAGACTTCTGGGGAGGGATAGGGTAGCTGGGTTATGGAAAAAAATAAAAAATTTTAAAAAAAAAGTAGTACAAGACTTCTGATAGTCAACAAGGAAAATAAGATTCTACTTAGGTGTGGAGCGTGAAAAATGAATCTTGAAACACTGAAAAAATAAAATATTATTTAAAAAATCCTAAAAAAAAGAAAAGAAAAAAGAAAAAAAAAGATTTTATTTAAACATCACTATCTCTGCTAAGAAACTGGCAGTTTTAATGTTCTTAAAATTTATGTCTCAACTTTAGAAAGTGGTCAGGTGTTAAAAGTTGTAATTCCACATCCCAAAAGCATAGAAGGCTACCTGTCTATGACAAATCTCAAAAGATGCTCCTGAAACATCCAGCTCCATTTCTTAATAATGTTCAGCAAGCTCACTTTGAAAGGCTTCATGTCCACCTTGAACCAACTATCAAACACTCTGAAGTCATCAAACTTGCTCATCTGAACATACAAAGCTTCGTAAATGTCAATCTATAATTAGAAAAAAAAGAAGTCCTTGAGCAGTTCAATCAAACAGGAGAAACTATGGTGAACACTAAGGGTTTCCTTGCCTGTTCTTTGAACTGTTCAAGAGTTGGTGGGTGTTCAGGGACTTCGTCAGGTGCGTGAGTCTCCATTTCCTCAGATGAACCCGCCTGGCCATACAGGAGAAAATGCTTCAAAAACTCAGCTCGGTCATCAACCCAGAGGTAAGCATATGCGTCCAGGGTGTTTCTGAAGTCCAAGACTTTGCTGATGACATCTGCCACTCTCTTCATGATCTCCTGCCTGACCTCTACCAGGCCCAACATGTTCTCCATGTCATGCTAAATGAGAGGAATCAGCAACCATTCGTTAGAACCCACCTCGTTCTGTCAGTCATGTGCAATGTAACATCACCCTAGGCCCTCTGTCAAAGGGAGAGCAGTTGGTGAGATCAGAAACTAGAGTGTTTTTTTCCTCTGCTTCTCCTTTCCGTGTGCTCCTCATTACCTCTAGTTATTTTCCAATCATTAATATCAAAGGTCACATGCTTTTTCAAAGATAATACCTGATAAGTTGCTATTTCCAGATGTGTAGCCACTCGCTCCATCTGGGCAGACATCCTACAACTGCTGCCCAGCATTTCTTCTACGAGATCGTAGAAGCCATCTGCAGCCTCTCTTTCTAGAGAAGGCTTGAAGAGAATCTCAGGGGGCATTAAGATCATCTGTGCTTGAAAAAATGGCACAGCTTTCAGCTGTTTCTCCGTATTCATCAGAAAGAAGTCTAAGTCATGCATGATGGCTTGAAAAAAGCCTTCTACCACCATGTCATCAATGAATTCCACATAAATCTTCCAGGTATCCAGAGAAGGATTGGCTTTGAAGAGCTTCCTATTTTCCTAAAATAAAAATATTAACAAACGGTACCATCAATAGTGAGTACAAAAATGAATACTTTCCACTGAACTGCTTTGTTAAAGAAGGGACTGCATTTCTGTGCATGAGACAGGAACACTTAAATGCCAGGTCACAGAGCCTGAAGCTAAACAGTAAATATCTCAGCAGGATTTTGTAACACTTGGATCAATGAAAACATGCATCCAAAAGTCATTCTTTAAAGGAAAAATCATCATGAAAATTGCTGTCTTCAAATATGAACAAGAGGTAGAGGTATTACATTCTCTATTTCCTGGACGTAGGCTCCAGTCTTGCTCCACCCCGAACTCTATGTGGCCCTGGGCTTTGTCTTCCACGGCCTCATGTTTGGTTCCCTAAACTGGTCTTTCAGAGAACACTGTTCTGGAATATCCAGGATCACTAAGTCCGCAAAGTGCTATGTACTCTAGGCCTTTCTTGGAGACACACTGTGCTACTATTAAAAGTCAACTTAACTTGGCTGAACCAAAACAAGCAACCAAATGACAAATACTTTGTGCAAACCACCTATAAGCAGCCTACAGAATGGTAACTCAACTTGAGGAAAACCAGCCTGGTAAAGTCAAAGCTCCCTTTGTGCTTCAACAGTATTAAGTTCTTCTACTGTGATATCTCCCAAGAGTATGGGTAACGAACAGGTCAATAGGACATGACAAGGTGAGACATGAATACCGTTTCGGACTGCTAGAGGTTGAGCACACGGTGTGAGAGGACTGGGGACACAGATGTGAAAAAGTCAGGTGGGCAGCAAGGATTGATTCCAGAAATACCTCTCTGAGTGGTAAAGGTTACATAGTCCATACAGTCCAGAAGACAGATGCCCAAGCAGTAACTAGATCACAGAGCAATGGAGACACTGGAATGCGAGCTGATAAGGTAGATGATACTCTGTCCTATCTTTGATCATTTGCTACCATGCATGTATTATCCACGATTCAAAGGTATGTGTCACATGCAAGAACCACAACTACAGAGGTGATAAAAGAGTGCCTACATTGGAAAGTTCTTAGGGGGATTTCTTGCCCTCAACAAATTTAAGGACCTCTCCCTTCAAGGATGCTGTCTTGACCACCCAGGTGGAAGCATTCACATCTGTATTTATCTGTAGTATATGTGGCCCATACCCCTGTAGCTGAGTGTTGTGCAGTAGATATCCTAGGCAGCTGTACACAGCAGTCCTGGATCCTCTGCAGGCACTAGAAAGGAGACATATACAGCTAAGAGCCGGGGGAAAAAAATCCTTAAAGACCAGCTTGTTCAGTCTATTCATTTGAAAGATATAAAAAGAAAGGGTTGGGAAGATGGCGGAAAGCTGGGTGACCCCATTTCGGGGAGTACCCTGAAGTGAGCTCAATTCCTGAAAGATATAAAAAGAAAGACCTAAAACACCCCAAACATCACACCGTAAGGAAGTTAGCACCCATGCTAGGATTATAAACAGGGCCTTTTGAACCTCCTGGGTAGAGCTCTTCCAAACATATCACAGTACAGTACCTGTGATCGCCTCACTGTCTATACTTTTTCATCCCAAGATACCCAGTTTATATACTGCAGTGCCTTCATAGTAATTGTTTTATTTTCAACAACTTCATAGAAAGAGGAAAAGGGAAGAAGAGCTTTGGGTCACTCAGTGATGGCTCAGGTTCCTTTCAGACCCAATCTTCCATGGCTCCACCCTTCTCTCTTCATCATAGACTCTGCCTGCAAACTACCCCTTGGAACCCCCCAGCCACACAGGGTGCAGCCTGAAAAGGCAGAAATGACCTACCCTCTGCAGTATTTCCACAACTCTCCCCCAAATGGCACTCCTCAGAGGTAGTCTGAGAACCAAGCTCAAAATCATGGGCTGATATCACGGACGGTGGGGGGAGTATGTGCGGCAGGGAATCACGAAGATACAACTCCTAGAAACAATCATTCCATCCCTATTTTGAAGGTGACTTCTCTCAAGTTAGAACCACTCCTCTGTTCTCATACTGAGAACAAGGACTCCAGAGGGGCTTAGGTTTTGACTTGAGGGAAAAAGAATAGAGTCCATTAATTAGCAGAACTCCAACCATATTCTCTGAGGGGACCCAATTCTTATACTAATCCTCAGTGCCTTCTTTTATGAAACTCCACATCCAGACTGTTAGGAGACTCTGTTTGTTCTACTTAAAATATATCCAGAATCCAACTACTCCTAATCACCCCCACGGGCACAGCCCCAGTCCAGACACTGCCCTGCGCTTGAGTTTTAACATGACAGCCAGACTGTCCTCCAAATCAATGTTAGATCATGTTTACTCTCTTCTCTTCCAAGTCCTGCACTGAGCTCCCCGCAGAGCCCAGAGTAAAAGCCGAAGTCTGTGCAAAGGTCCACGAGGACTTCCCCGATGTGCCAGGCCTCTCCATCCCCTCCTCATAGCCCACAGCATCTGACTTGAGTTTGTTGTACCCTGCACCCTGGTACTCCCCCAGCGGGGCCAGTCACCTACCGGCTTTGCACCGAACTCCCGGCACCTTCCTCCCCGATGCCGGTTTCCTCGGCCTGGAATACTCCTTTCCCACCAGCCTCGCTGCGCTGACTCTGTAACTTGGCTTTCAACTTACCTTCTCCTTTAAGCCTATCCTGAATATCCGGTTTAATGCCCCTCTTCCCCCAAGCCCAGCACAGGAAACTCCTGCACCCTGCTCTCATTTCCTCTTTGTTCTGCAGCACTCAACCAATTCTACCACCTCGGCCTACAGCTGCTCTTTCTGACGTCTCTCCCCTCACTAGGATGGGAACTCCACAGAAGCAAGGGTCTTCATTCTGTTCACTCAAGAATATCAAGAAGCTAAACGGGTACAGGGCCATAGGATGCTCTCCTTCTTGAAGAAGTGAATGATAGTGGATATTAAACCACATAATTGGTTATAATCTATTTCAGCACAAAACCCATAGTCCACTGCTCATTCTCTGAGAGTTAGCCTAGGGGCACGTGTCCTCACTTAACACACAAGGAAATTCAGGCTTGGTTTCTGGAAGACTGAAGACTAAAAATCATGGTTTTTGACCAGACATGGCGCTTTGTGATAGCAAGGTGTGTGTGTGCGTGTGCGTGTGTGTGTGTGTGTGTGTGTGTGTGGTGAGGGATGTTGGTGCCCTGCCCAAAGGAGAGTGTCATGGTCTGAGGACTGCATGGATCTACAGAGATAATTCCATATAACAAACATGCTCAGAAGGAATGACAAGAGATATTCTTTTGTTCCCCATCTTTTTACCCTGAGGAAGAATGAAAAATGAACTTCCCCACAGACCCTCACCAGAGTTGCCCCTCTGTGAGCACCACTTTCCTGTCCTCTGCCCTGCTCCCTCCTGTTACTACCGGGGAACTCTCCAAGTTCCTATCTACAGCCAACTTCCTCGTGCATGTATGAAATCCCTTTCCTTCCAGGACCTTCCTCCTGTCCTCTGCCAGATCATTCCAATCAATATATCATCACCTCACTCAGAAAGACCAACTAACATTAAAAATTAAATCCTCCCCTCTCTGACGCGCCCCAGGCACGGTGGAGTTTTCGGTTCCCACCACCTCAGAGCTCCTCAGGAGCTGAGTGGCATTCGGATCCCATCTCTCCCCTTCTTGTCAGGCACTCCACATGGGCTCCCACTGTTCCAAGTTAGCTCTGTCACAGTCACCAAGGGCTTCCACGCTGCAAATCTGACTGCCAATCTCAGCCCTCATCTTCAGCTCCTGAATCAGGACAGGACAAAGTCAAATGCTCCATCCTCCTTGGATTGTCTTCTTGGCTTGCTTTCTACAACAGCATCTTTCTCAATTTTCCTTCTGCTTCACTGGCTTCCTCATCAGCATCCTGTGCTGGACCTTCCCATTCTCCCTGGCCTCAGAGAGGACTTCAGGGTCAGTCCTTGGACCTCTCCTCTACCTACAATTAATCCCTACCTGAACCCGTCAAGGCCCATGGCTTCAAACATGACATACATACCCCCTGACTCTCAAGTCTATGTCACTGGCCTCCTGGACTTCTGCCTCCAGCTCAAGCCTTGGCTGCAGTGCCAGCCTACCCTAAATAGCCCCTTGGGTGTACATCTCTAACCAACATACCCTGACCCAAAGCCTCTCTTTTCCATACAAAATCCACTCTATCACAGTTCTCCCCCTATCAGTAAAGGCAAACTCCAGTTTTCTAGTTGCTTAGACCAAAAAATTGGAACTCATCCTTGACCTCTCACTCCTGACTCATCACAGCAATATATCCAGAATATATCCAGCATGATAGCTTCTATACCTACCCTTCTGACCCAAGCTATTATCGCCTGAATTATTAAAATTATCTTCCAAAGGTCTCTCGACCTCCTACTACCTCCACACCCTCCTCTGATTTACACTCAACAGGACTCAAAGCAGAATGTGTCTAGTTATTTCACTTCATGGTAAAAACCCAAGTTCTTATAACACCCTATCAATCCCATGTATGTGCCCTCAGTCCCTTCCAAGCTTCATCAACTACTACTATTCCCCTCGCAAATTCTGCTTCTGGCATGTTGGCTCTCTAACTGATCCTTAGACAGACCAATTGTATTCCTTCCTCAAACTTCTGTACTTTTTGCTACCTCGAGCATCCTTCTCCTGATATCCACATGGATTATTCTCTTTCCCTTTCAGTTTTCTGCAGAACTACTACGTTAGTGCAGAAGCATTTCAAACCACCTCATATAACATACACCCCATGCCAATGATTCCCTATCCTACTTGCTGTATTTTCCACTATTTCTCCTATTGTGTGTATGCTATTTTCTCTACTGTTTCCCAACTAGAATGTAAGATCCAAGAGATAAGGGACTTTTTGTTTGGTTGCGTTTTCTTTTTCTGCCTTGTTTCATTTGTTTTATTTAGTCTCCTCTGCAAGTGACAATTCTAGAATAGTCCCTGTTACTCTTTTAAAAACTCAAATAGTTGTTAAAAGGAGAGTGACTACTGTTGACCCTCAGAAGAGTTAGAGGGTTGCAGGAGGTGAGGTGGGCAAGTCGGCTGGTACCTACAGGCATTCCACAAACTATGAGACCTATAAACAGCATCCAAAAGAGCACAGAGCTAAGACAAAGACAAGGATCCCATTTCCAGGCTTTCTCTTTCATCAATACAGCTTACAGTCCAGTCTCTTCCCTCAAGAACGAAAATAAGAAAGGGCTGCAAAAGTTAGAGGCAAGCCATGCAAATTCCTCCATTTTAAAATGCTGAACAAAACCATACATAAAGCTCTTTCTGGCCCAAAAAAAGAATCCGAATCCTACATTATTAGGTTGGATACATCTGCTCTTTTCTCAACTAACTGAAAAGAACTTCAGTCAATTTCCAAACCTTAAAAGCCATTACCTCCACCAAGTTACGTATCCTGCAGCCATCTTCTTGAATTTGCTTGTATTTTTTAGCAAACAGATGGCCCTTGTCCTCCAAAGTCAAGGCAGCCTCCCTTCTGGGCTCCCTCCTGGGAAGGAGTATACACTCGGCCCAAGCCTTCATGGTTTGCTGGATCACCTTCACGTTGCTCTGGGTGCGCTCCACTCTGCACACCAACTCAGACATGGCCGCCTTCACCCTCTCCATGTACCCCCAGCAGTCATCCTGCCAGGTGAGCGATGTCGCAGCGGCCTGCAAGTGCTCATCCACGGCCCTCAGCTCATCTTCCACCAGAGGGTACTCCACTTCCAGGAGAGTCTGCTTTAATGTATTATACCCTTGCACAAGAAGTTCAAGATTTCCAACGTACTGAGCAAAAGGAAATCCCAAAATAGAAAGTGTTAAACATGTTAAAGTCACCTATCTTAGAGGCACTGAAGCTTATATGTCTATGTGCTCCTAATTGTGAATCAAAATACTTCTGCTCCAAAAATGCCCTCATATCTACAAACACTCACCTTTAAAAGAGTGTCTCTTTTTTTGAAGATGGCAAACGCTGAATCCGGTATGTCAGATTTCTTCAACATCAAAAGATATCTTACTTCTCTCAAAACAGCCTTGAGCTATTAAAAGAAAATCCAAAGCGAAAATGAACTTTTGGGACTTCATCAAAATAAAAAGCTTCTGCAGAGCAAAGGAAACAGTCAACAACAGAGAGGCAACCCATGGAATGGGAGAAGATACTTGCAAATGACACTACAAAGGGCTGATATCCAAGATCTATAAAGAACTCCTCAAAGTCAACACCCCCCCAAAAAAGATGATCATGTCCAAAAATGGGCAAAAGACATGAACAGACACTTCTCCATAGAAGACATACAAGTGGCTAACAAACACATGAAAAATTGTTCATCATCATTAGCCATCAGGGAAATTCAAATCAAAACCACACTGAGATACCACGTTACACCAGTCAGAAGGCCAAAATTAACAAGACAGGAATCAATAAGTGTTGGAGAGGCTGTGGAGAGAGGGGAACCCTCTTACACTGTTGGTGGGAGTGCAAGTTGGTGCAGCCACTTTGGAAAACAGTGTGGAGTTTCCTTTAAAAATTAAAAATAAAGCTACCCTATGACCCTGCAATTGCACTACTGGGTGTTTATCCCAAAGATACAAATGTAGTAAAAGAAGGGCCACATGTACCCCAATGTTCATAGCAGCAATGGCCACGATCACCCAACTGTGGAAAGAGACAAAATGCCCTTCAACAGACAAATGGATAAAGAAGATGTGGTACATATATACAATGAAATATTATGCCTCCATCAGAAAGGATGAACACCCAACTTTTGTAGCAACATGGACAGGATGGGAGGAAATTATGCTGAGTGAAATAAGCCAAGCAGAGAAAGTCAAGTATTATATGGTTTCACCTACTTGTGGAGCGTAGGGAGTAATATGGAGGACAGTGGGAGAAGGAAAGGAAATGTGAACTGGGATAAATCAGAGACGGAGATGAAGCATGAGAGACTGTGGACTCTGAGAAACAAACTGAGGGTTTTGGAAGGGAAGGGGGTGGGGGTGGGTGAGCCTGGTGGTGGGTATTAAGGAGGGCATGTATTGCATGGAGCACTGGGTTTGGTGCATAAACAATGAATCTTGGAACACTGAAAAAAATAAAAGAAAATAAATTATTAAAAAAAAAGAAAATCCAGGATACTTTGTATTTTAAGAACGACATTCTCTTTTAACATGGGTTAAATGCAAACACTTCAAATTTCAGCCAATGACTGCAATATTTCCAAACTGTCAAGCTGAAGAGACTGTTGCTCCACATGGCTTTTAAAAGCAATCATCATACATTCTTAGGATACACAAGTATAAATAACAATGTTATTTATGGCTATGGCCCACCATCAGAGAAAGAATTCAGGCAAAAGATAGCAACACGTACACGCGAAGCTGTGAGACAGAAGGTTGTACGTGGACCTCAGTCTTTTCCCAGAACTGTTCTTTCTGCCACAATGTTTGTTTTGAAAACATACATTTGTCCCAATACAACTGACAGACTAGCAATTTGGGTGTACCATAGATGTTGTCTGTGCTGATCTGCAGTTTCATTAGCAAGAAACACCAGGTAAATGCTAAAAACTGTACCCAACTCCACTGAAAGGCTTAGAAACAGGCAAACTGCTCACATGCCAGCAGCCACCAAGTACCTCAGTTCCCTCAAGTCCGACGAGCCACGCCCACCCGCGTGGAGGGGTACAACTCTGCCTGGTATCAGATGACTCTTCTTCCGGCACTTCACAGTAACACACAAATCATCACCTGTCCAATTCCCACTTCCATGAGGAAACTTCCAGTCTTTGTCAAGGTGAAGGGTCCCATTTATTGTAGTACTTATGTATTATTTAGCCATTTAAAATGTGTAAAATGCTGTTTCTCCTAGGTTCTTATTTTTCTAATACATCACTGACAGCTTTTAAGTATGAAAGCCTGAACCCCCACTTTCCCCATAAGTGCAGTACTTTTGTGTATTTTTTCATAGCAAAATGATTCTTAGGAATGCATATGTCACGTAGTAGCAGAAGGGACTGTATCTCTACAGGTTCTGAGGGAAAGACTGCCCAGCATGTTTAGAAAGTAAACCAGCTGACTTCCTTAGGCTGTCACACCACAGCTGAACTAGTACCATACGTTTTGTGTTTTTATTTTGTTATTCAAAAAAATTTTTCTTTAAAGATTTTATTTGACAGAGAGAAACACAGCTAGAGAGGGAACACAAGCAGGGGAGTGAGAGAGGGAGAAGCTGAGCAGGGAGCCCGATGCTGGGCTCAATCCCGGGTCTCCAGGATCGTGACCTGAGACGAAGGCAGATGCTTAACAACTGAGCCACCGAGGCGCCCCTCTTTTTGTGTTTTTAGAATTCCTTCAGGAACGATCACAGGAATTATCCCTGAAACATCTCGGGAATTTCGTTTCTTTAAGTTGGTTTTATGAAATCAGAGGTGGAAGGAAAACTAAGTTCGTTTGGTCATGTATTGATATATGTGTGCTAAGGTTTATAAACATAATTAAATGATGCTAGTCTTTGTACTATTTTAGATCAGATGAGAATTTGGGTAGAGATGATGACAAAAAGCTCCAGGCAGTCTAAGTTTCTCACTTGCTACCTAGACATACGTTTGAATGGACATGAAAGGGCAGATGCTAAAAAACAGCATATTATCTTCACTCTCTAAAAAATTAGCTGAATGCTTACTAATTTTATTGTAATGGCAACTTACAAATAGCTATTTTCATATGTTTGTCCTTTCCTGTAAAGCATATTCTTTTAGGCAAGTAGAGAAGAAAGTTTATTTTGTGCTTCCTTCCAAATTCTCAGAGTTCAAGACAGGTTAAGATATATACTGCCTATATATATATATCATTTATCAGATATATGCACATATAGTACATTATAATAAATACATACACACAGACATTATAATTGCTGTGATTACATAACATGTAATAAAATTTTGAGAAAATACACTTATGCAGAGAATCTGTGGAATTTCTCTGTTAGGTGGTTTATCATAGGGCAAAAAAGACATCTTCAATAAAGATAATTTCATCCTAGATATATTTAACTGTTCCTATTATTTGGAGCATTTATATGTAGTTTTATGTTTTTCAGAAAACTGTTTTATAGAAATTAATATTTCAGTTTATTGCCCCTCTGAAGATTATTCTCATTCCATACATTTGTGGACTCCCCAAATCTCACATGATAAAATTTTAATTAACAAAAAACGCTGGTATATATGCTGCAAATATAATTCAAGCCAGAAAACTCTTATAAAAGATTAATGATTACATTCAATTGAGTTTATTAAGTTATTACCAAGTGCCCAACACTATGCTAGAAACACAGAACACAAAGATAAAATGAAATGCACCCTACTCTAAGCTCATTATCTAGTAAAGGTGAAAGTGGTAAATAATTACAAGGGGATTAAAAAAAAGAGTAATTGGTGTAGCGTTTGGGAAACAAATTTTTCAAAGGGCTATTTGAAATTGTTTTCAGTTACAATTGGCATAGGACTGACAGTCTCCCAAAATTAAATATAAATGACTAGAAGTATCAAGAATATGCTTGTAATAAAAACGGTATTTTGGGTGCCTGGGTGGCTCAGTGGGTTAAATAAAGCCTCTGCCTTCGGCTCAGGTCATAATCTCAGGGTCCGGGATTGGGATCGAGGCCTGCATCTGGCTCTCTGCTCAGCAGGGAGCCTGCTTCCTCCTCTCTCTCTGCCTGCCTCTCTGCCTACTTGTGATTTCTCTCTCTGTCAAATAAATAAACTCTTTAAAAACAAACAAACAAAAAAACCCCGGCATTTTTAAAAGCACTTAAAAACATCAAACCCCTACCTTTGGGTCAAAGTTGACACTGAGAAGCCCATTTATGGCACTAAATTTAATCAAGGGTTGATTCAAATTGAATTCACAGATTTCATCCACGTTACTTTTCCATTCATTATAGATACGATTTTCAAATTGGTTTAGCAGAGCAATCATTTCTGTATACTTCTGATAAACTAGGGCATCACCAGGACTTTCCAAGAATCTGTAAGAATAAGATTTTTCTACTTTCCTACATATTAGATTTCAGCTTAACTATTTTATAGGGAAATATACAATAGAAAGTATAATAAAATGCACTATAAAAAACAGGACTAGAAGCAGAGAAGGCCAAATAATGCTTATGAATGGCCTCTGTCTTAAAAGACAGTTCAGAAAGGAATGGAACTCCAAAGATAGTAACTTTCCGCTGCGGACATTGAGTTGCAATTTCTACAGCAACAAGAGGAAGGTACAGGAGGTACCTTCTGGAAGATAAAAGGAGTGCTAGTTACTTAAGAAAAGGAACCCAAAACTACCAACATACTGTGGATGCCAAGGAAACGTGAGAAGAAAACATCTAAGCACCTACAACAGGGAAACATATGCCAGTTTTAAGAATGGGAATGTATTCTAAAACAATGAGGAGGAAGCCTTCTCAATGAACTCAGCCAAGGAAAAAAGTGTTAAACAGGGCAACGACCCCTCAAGCACTGACATGAACAGTTCACTGCCCTCTATAAAAACTGCCTGCCTTGTTAGGATAATTTTGCCATGAAACAGGCCTAATAACTTACAAATACCGGAGAGATGAGAACTGGGACCAAAACATCTGAAGTCGCTCAAAGACCTCTTTAGCCCATTTGATGTTGCCCGCGGTAAATGGCATATTCCTGTGAAGAGCTACGTTTCCATGTTCAATCTGAAAAATCATATTTTGGTGAAGGGGAAGAAAGGGAATGTTTAATCAGAGCATTCCTACCCTGAAAGCAGTTGTTCAATTCGGTGGTTTCACAGTACAGTACAAAGACATAAAACGTATGTGTTAAGTAACCTGATTAGTAGAGTTAGGGTCCTAAAGCACGTTCGTCATCTGCATAAGGAAATCCGTTAAATAAAGTCACAAAAGGTTTACTGTCCCTATCTCATTTCAGGTACCATTCAGTAAGGTTCTAATTGATGGCCATTACCTACAAAAATGATGCTGGGATTTGCTCAGGTTCACCCCCTGCTTACCTGTGTCATGTGTTCATTATACAATTGCTTACACATATCCAACTCTGCATTCAACATATGCAGTAGCATGCTGTAATGTGGGCTGAAAATTTCCATGACAACTGATTTCTCTAGAAAATTCCCAAATATGGTCAAAAGCTGTAAAAATCAAAGTTAAAAGGTTAAGAGCCATGGACTTTTGATACAGGTACTCAGTCATTTCCCCCATTAAACCTATGTGCCTAGAATTAAAGCAAAAATCTAGAACCCTACAGGAATCCTGAAATAGCTCCAAATCTAAGACACGTTTCCAATAAAACAAATACTAAATGTAATTTCCCTTCCTTAGCAGGAAATGAGAGGAATCAGAAATTAACTACTATCTGTCAGCAATCGCTGCTGATAGATGATATGACTTCTTCCTGCCAGGCGCCTGGGAATGTTTGAGAAGATGCTTTGCAGATATAAAATTAGAAGCAAAATGTATGTCCTTTTTCTTTGTTCTCCCCTCCTACACAGGTACTCTTTTCGATGGAGAATATCCACGTCGAGGATCTCCAAGTCACACCACTAATAATGACACCGAATGGATCAGTTGCTGGGACTGTCCTGTCCATGGCAGCCCACGTCCCATGCCACGCCAACCAGCCACGCCCACACTGTGGCCTGGGGCAGCAGCGGTGACCTGTTGCAAAGACAGCCACTTCATAGGCAGACAGCTGCTTTGACAGGAATGTTCTACCTCAAACTAATGCCTTGAACAAATCACATTCTCTCCTCCTCAGGAAGAGAAGCAGGGCATGGCCGGCTAAAGCTATGGTAGCAAAGTCATGAGCGAGCAACAGCTATTAGCAAGCAGAGGAAGCCTTGAGAAGGGAGACCTGTGGGGACGTAGCACAGACACCAGAAAGCAGAAAAGTAAAGGTCCTGAAACCCTCCTCTCTGTCCATGCCCCACGCCCACCCCCAGATCCAAACTCAGCTTCACGACCACAGCTTCCACAAAGCTCAGCTACCTGCAGAGACTAACCTTGGATTTCCACTAGCCTCCTGCCTTTTTCTCTGCCCCACAGGGGTCCTTCTCTGTGCCAGGGTGAGACAACTTTCTTCCAAGCACAATCATGTAATTAAAATGCTTGTTTCTCAAATAAATAAAATCTTTTTTAAAAACAATGAAAAAAGAAATACCTCCTTCAAAGTAAAATATAATCCAGATGGCAGAAAACTGTATACCAAGGTCTGTGCCTTGTTAGTAACATGGCTAAAAAGAAAGTTGTTACTCCTCTTAAGGAAATAATAGGAGTGCCTCAAATTTGTTTGTTTTCTTGAACCATTTGTTTTTTTTAAACACCAACTGTTGCCAAGGATGCAGGGAAAAAAAGGAACCATCGTGCATGGCTGGTAGGAATGCAAGCTGTTGCACTCACTGTAGAAAATAGTACAGAGGTTCATCACAAAATTAAGAATAGAACTACTGCATGACCCAGTAATTGCACTACTGGGTATTTACCTAAAGGATATGAAAACATTAATTTGAAAATATATGCACTGCTATGTTTACTATAGTACAGCCAAATATAGAAGGAGCTCATCAAGAGATGAATGGATAATGAAGTGGTGTATCTATACTTAATGGACTATTATTCAGCCCCAAAAAAGAATGCAATCTTGTCATTTGCAACATGGATGGATCTAGAGCATATAATGCTAAGTCATGCAGAGTAAGACAAATACCGTACAATTTCACTCATATGTGGAATCTGAGAAACAAAGCAAAGGAAAAAAGAGAAACAAAAAACCAGACTCTTATCTATGTTAGAGAACTGATGACTACCAGTAGGGAGGTGGGTAGGGGTGAAATAGGTGATGGGGATTAGAGAGGTACACTTACGCTGAGCATTGAGTAATGTACAGAACTGGTGACTTACTCTATTGTACACCTGAAACTAATCTAACACTGTATTAATTATACTGGAATTTAAGTAAAATAATGGCAAAAAAAAAAAACCCTGTTTTCTTTAAAAACAGCTTCAGTATTAACATTCTTTAAATATTTACATATCAACTAAGTTCACTAAAAAAAAAACAGTGAACAAATTGTGCAAAGTATGTGCAAATGTAAATAAACCATATTTCAGAGGTCAATTTAGACACATTTCACTCCTCCCCTTCCCATAATATCAATTAGAACCAGTAGAGAAACTGCTAAATATTTTAAAACCTGCTTAGTTAGCTGCTCCCTAGCAAATGCTTATTAACTTTCTTCTTTCAACCACTCTTTTGTTGACTCTGGGTTTCATGTTAACAATCAAAAGCAAACAATGACTCAGAGATTTAAAAAAGACGTGCAATCCACCAATACCAGGAAAATGTATTTACTTCGCAATTTGTTCTTTTCAAACACTTAAGGTACTGACCACGACTGAAATACCAGGAGCTCCCCAGCTGCCTCTCATCTTGCCTACCTGATATGCTTCATGGGAACTCGACTGCAAGTACAAAAGAGAAAAGACACAGATAAAAAGTATTCTTTTGGGAGGCTGTAAAACCAGCTAATAGTAAGGAAAACCTTCACCTTTTAGGTGGTACACATTGTCATGATTTTTCAGCATCACAGATATAGAACAAGTGCCCTCTGGAAAGAGAACAAGGGCCTCTTGCTTCCCTGTCCTCACAAAACCGAGAGCTATTTTGGGCAGAGTATAGATGTCTTCCTTCATTTCAACCTCCAAGGATTAAAAATGGACTCCTACCACATGCTTCTTTCCCTGAAGGTCCCACGGTCCCATTGGAGATCTGCACGCTCTACCTTTTCCTCTACTCCTCATGGCTTTTCATAATGCACTTGCCACTATTCAAGTAGTGCCTATTTACATCTTTCCTGGGTTTGCCTCTTTCCAAGATGTTTTAAATCTATTGCCACCTGAACCCACTGTATACTTCATGGTTTTATAGCTTTCAGTTTTACTGCCTGAACACTTTTCTGGACAATTCATCTCATTCAGTCTACCTTCATGTAGAGACACTGTCAATTTTAGACGAACATCCATTAGTGTTTTGCTTCATTTTGTTTTTTAGTGCGTGCCAACACCGCGGGCTTTGAACTACAGTTTCATATTCGAGGAGAACAGTGTTTGGTCCCAGTGCCCTTCTTGGCTGAGAGCAGGCATGAATCATGGTCTCCAAGAGAAGCGTCTGCAAATATTTATTCCCTGGGACCCAACGGTACATGGTCAGAGTTCATTATCCTGTACCTAGGGTAGAAATCGTTTTTCCTCAACACGCGTTCCTGTAATTTTTCTCTTCCACCATGACTTTTACGGCACTTTACCTCATCTGCGAGTCATTCCAGTACTTTAACTACTAGTCCATCACCCCAACCTCAGTTATTAGACGTCTGCTTTAGAAGACACTGAAGAAGGGGATCTAAATAGAACACAAACTGTGAGATGAAATCCCAGCCCTGCAGAGCTCCTGGGCAGGGGTTCATGCTGCATGTTTCCACAGACAAGATACAAATAGGTACAAAGTCAAAGAAAAAAAACATGACAGAAAGATAAAGTTGTTCTAAGTGGCACGGACCTGAACAGAATCCCTACCAATAGTTGTGCTAGGGGAAGGAGAGAGACTTGAATTTGAAAAAGTAGGAGCAGGGTGCCTGAGTGGCTCAGAGCGTTGAGCCTCTGCCTTCGGCTCAGGTCGTGGTCTCAGGGTCCTGGGATCAAATGCAGTGTCAGGCTTTCTGCTCGGCGGGGAACCTGCTTCCCTCCTCTTTCTCTGCCTGCCTCTCTGCCATTTGTGGTCTCTTTCTCTGTCAAATAAATAAATAAAATCTGAGAAAAGGGAGGAAGGAAGGAAGGAAGGAAGGAAGGAAGGAAGGAAGGAAGGAAGGAAGGAAGGAAGGAAGGAAGGAAAAGTGGGAGTGCCTCAGCAAAGGGAAAAATCTATATTCTTTCCTCCTGTGTAAGAGTATGAAAGCAAAGTAGCTCCAGCAACAGAAAGTCTAATATACTATAGAGTCATTAGAGAAATCGTGAATTCTGGGGCACCTGGGTGGCTCAGTCATTGAGCAGCTGCCTTTGGCTCAGGTCATGATCCCAGAGTCCCAGTTTCGAGCCCCGCATCAGGCACCCTACTCAGTGGGAAGCCTGCTTCTCCCTCTCTAGCTTTGTTTCTCTGTCAAATAAATAAAATCTTAAAAAAAAATCGTGACTTCTGCGTGAAACCAAGAAAATGTTTACAATTTATTCCTCAGTGGAAAAGGTTACCTCTGATGTCACACTCTTGTCAAAGAGATACATGTACACATATATAGCTAACAAAAAAATAACTTCAGAGAGATGGGATCACAGATAGTTTAATTTTACAATAATAAGCTACATATTTGGGGCAATAGCACCTCAGTTTCATCAACCAGCTCTTAGAAAGCAAAGAACTATTTGATTCTTATGAATTTTTTTGTGTGAGGTCCTTGCCCAGCATGGAACCCAATGTGCGCCCCTTGAACGAACAACCCTGAGATTGAGACCTTGATCAAGTCAGAGATCAAGAATGGGATGCGTCACCCACTGAACCACCCAGGCCGCAATCCCTGTGAGTTCTCCATGTTAACATGCATGCCTGGAGCCAGAACATACTTGCACCTTCACCACCACCTGACCATCGTTAGAATTTGAAGGTCAAAATCAAACCATATCCCATATCAAGTCTCAGTCCTTTGTCTTGTTTTGCACTACCATTTTCAGTGAATTGGGCCCATGATCCCCTAGGTGTGTTTCTTTGGAAACTTGGGATGTCATATGGTTTTACACCTTATTTGCAGTTCTTTCCTTTGACAAGCAACTTTCACATGGTGTCCCTCTTGCCCACACCTTGAGCTGTCCATTTGGGAGGTCTAAAAAGATGTATTCCTTTTATGCAACTTGAAATACTGAAATGCCATACTCCATTTCTTTAATTCTCTGTCCAACATTTCTTCATGTCTTAACATCTGAAAGTGGGTTATGTTATATAATACAGAATCATCATTTTGGGGGCATTTTATTTATATACAAAATAATGGTGTGTCTGAACATCAAGTGTGTGTTATGTCTGATGAAAAGTAGTAATACTTATTATTATAAAACAAATTACTATTTGTTTCAGTCAGAGTGATGAAGTGGGCAGGTGAACTCAACACATGTGAACAATGGGATAGAGAAAATATTGCATTAACAGGTATTTTTCTCTTTTCACGGTAGCTTAATTTTGAATCAGGATTTCACAGGCCACACCAAACTTGCTCGAAAGGTAACGAGAGCTAAAACACTGAATCTGAGAAAATATCAATAGTCAAAAGTCCTAAAACTGACCTTGTCCCCAAGTAAACATCGTTCATTAGCGCATCATGTAAAATTTAATTCAGTGAGGTGAATATAAACAGAATGTGACTAGTTTGCCTGGGTCAGAAAGGAATGTATTCACTCCTTTCAACTAACAGTTGAAATTATTCATTTAGTAAAGTATTTTTTAATGATAGCTTCTCCAGAACTAACCTTAAATGCAGCTTCTAAACCATGGCAGTTAAAGAAAGCTTCGCAAAGAATCGTCCCAAGCCTTCTGTCAAAATCCAAAGTTTTGGACTTAAATGCAACATAATCACTTTCAAATTCCTGTAAGATTCAAAGTAAAAGAGTTTATGGCAAAGTATCCAACAGTGAAAACAGCTATGACAGAGGCATGACGTTCCTCCCTCCCTGAACCCCTTTCCCCCTCCCCCGCCGCATCTCTCCCAATGCCCGTTTCATAGCAGGATTCCAGATGAGGAAAGAGCTGTATCTAACTGTTCAAAATGGCAGCCTTAGAGGAACACGGAGCCCTCCACACCGCCCGCCGGTGTCTCCCCTGTCTGGTTCGCAGGCTCAGACCCCAATGTCAGCACTTCAAACCACCCCCCCAATCCCTTCTGATTATGAACGATAAAGCAAAGCTTTCCAAAAATCAACAAGAACCCATTCTCATCACAACTCCAGTCTAAGTTTAAATAAGAACATGTCTTGTTTTGTTTTCCGCCGAGCAGGAAGCCTAGCAAGCGGCCCTGTTTCTTCAGGGGGGCGGTAGCACCCCAGGGCTGTAAGAAAGCATTCGCTCGTGAGACAGGTGAGCACGACATGCCATGCTCCTGCCTGTCCTCAGTGTGTTAGTGTGCAGCTCACAACCCCCAGTTTCCTCTCTACCAACTCTCCTCATCGGAAAGAATGAAACCACGAGAGTAACGCTCATCTGCACAGCAGTGCAGGTCACGGGGCACAAGTCCCAGAAATGCACACACACTCTGGGCTTTCCAGTCCAGCTGCCCCAACAGCGCGCGCCGCACCTTTACCAGGATGAAGTCCTCTGCCACCTCTGTCAGTTAAGCCTCATCTGTGAACAAAAGCCACAGTGACAACCGAGAACATTCGGTGTTCTACTCTAAATGCTTTATATCTTTACCCATTGGGCACAGCCACACACAATGTAGGACATACTATTTCCATTTTACAGGTGAGAAAACAGACATAGCGAAGGTACGTCACCTGCCCACAGCCACATCACTGCTAACTGGCAGAACCAGAATTTAAAGCCTGGCAACCATGATGTTTCGATGTTTCTATGAAGGACTGCCCCCTCTGTGGACTCGAACATGCCCTGAGAATGGCGTGTAACGGCAGCGTCTGGGGGCACAGGGGGTCACACACCACAATGTTGTATTTAGCATCAAGAGGAAGTCTCCAGGTCCAAATGAGAGACAGTCTCTTCACTCAGGCCTCACTGACTTTTAAAAGTAAACACAACCTCCGGACAAGTTGTAACAAGCCTAACTTACCCCCCCTCTCAGTATGGCAGCAAGAGACAACTTAAGATGCTCAAACAGTATTTAAACAGTTAATACTTGGGACGCCTGGGTGGCTCAGTTGGTTGGGCGACTGCCTTCGGCTCGGGTCATGATCCCGGAGACCCGGGATCGAGTCCCACATCGGGCTCCCTGCTCGGCGGGAAGCCTGCTTCTCCCTCTCTCACTCCCCTCTGCTTGTGTTCCCTCTCTGGCTGTGTTTCTCTCTGTCAAATAAATAAAATCT